>MCJB01032689.1:32273-65450 GCA_002018475.1 Nicotiana obtusifolia | reverse complement strand
TATATATATATATATATATATATATATATATTCCTTGTGATCTTTTTGGGCGCAGAGGCGCGGTTATTGCGGGGATTTTATGGTGAGCTGCATTCCATGTTACGATGCGCAGTATACAGAGTCTCCATCAGAGTTATTTACATTCTCCTGTCTAACTTGTATTCCAGAAAGATGTTGTATTTTATTATATTTCTTGGTAGATGCTCATGCACTTGTGACACCGGATTTTGGGAGTTCCTACTGGATGTTCATTATTGTAGTTCGCTTAATTATTACTATTTTACCTTATAATTTATATTTTATACAGAGATTGGAAAATAACATCAAGGGTTTTTCTACGAGTACCAGATGTTACTCTACTTATTTAATGGGATTCATGATTTCGAAAATAATAAAATGAGTAACTAAGTTGATTAATCATTGTTGGCTTGCCTGACGTCGGCGTTAGGCGCCATCACGACCTATAACAAATTTTGGGTCGTGACAGTTAATGTATCTATACTTCTTCTGTTGCATACCTGTGCTGATGATGCTATGATGATTAAATACATGATATATAATGTAATGTGTGTGATTACTCCTATTTTTAGCTGTGAAACAAGAGATGATGTAGGTGTTTCTGCTGAAAATTATAAATAAATTTTTGAGAAAATTGCGAGATTGTAGAAGTAGTCGTTAAAGTTAACATTAGTTATTCATACTGATAAGGAGGATGGTACAGCTCTTGGGGGCTCATTGTTCCCACCTTTTCCTGGTCCTTGCACTCTGCGTGTTATACTTACATATTATACGGATGTTCTGAATCCTCCGCGGGAGGTCTGTCTTCATTAGACATTATATTTTATTTATTTTAGCAAATAGTGCTAAAGTTTATTTCTTTACACGCCTTAATATTATTTTGTAAATTTTATATTATGCCATATTACTATATTGCAAGTTCCTTATACTATGGTATTTAATAATGAAGTTTTAGAATTTATGTGCTACTCATGATCAATCTTTGCTAAACCATATTGGAAATAAGCTTCAGAAACAACAGTCGAGAATTTCTATTGGTATGGGTCCCAGTTATCTCATCGACATTAACTTTTTTTATTTTAATTTGCTTTGAGCTACTCAATTCTCATGTTTTAAATATACTAACAATCAACTTAAAAACATGTCTAACCTTCCACAACATATTTCTCACAAAGTATATTGAGGTTTGCAAAAAAAAAAAAAAAAAAAAAAAAAGGTGCTCCATTGTCGAATGTAGAATGAGAGAAGACAAAGACACTCAGGTAAAACTACTTATTCATGCATTCCAACTATGAGTCATTTAGTTTGTGTTTATTTCTTTAAATGAAAGATCATACATTATAACTAAGACTTCACTGCTATTTCTACCGTGTTTTCTGTTTTTCAAGTGCTCCATTTTAATCTTCCTTCCTTTTCTCTCTGTTATTTCTATTCCTATCATATTTGTGAATCATTTAAACTTTTAGGCCTTTATTTTGGAATTATTTATCGGAATAGTGGAGAAAACAAGATCTTCTTATGAAGTGCTCAAAATTTGAATTCTGCCAAATTCTTTTGGTGGAGACTTAACTCACCAAATGAAGCTTATAACTTATCTCATTTTCATGTCCGTGAGTATCAAGTATAATTACTATGTCTTTTACCAAGTTATGTAAACAGATATTCATTGTTCAGGGATAGGTTTATCTAGCTTGGTTGGAGCTGCCTGTTGCACATTCTTTCTATATTTTTATTGCACTTGGATGTGTAATATTACCTCAATTCATAATCGGATATTTATTTCATACGTAGAAACAAGGTCTTTCAGAGTGGCCGCCTTATGTGAGTCGTCATAAAAATATCTGCTCTTAACTATATCCATCCTTGCATATTTGCCTTACTGTCATTCCTCTCTCTTTTCCCTTTTCGGCTTGCCTTATAATATCATGGACCTTGAATCTGTTATAATGAATGATAACTATTAGATGCGTTATTGTAAAACTACTTATTCTTGCATTCCAAATACGAGCATTTATTTTGTTTTTATTTCTTTAAATGAAAGATCATACATTATAGCTATGACTTCACTGATATTCCTACCGTGTTTTCTGTTTTTCAAGCTGATAGTATCAAGGACAAAGATAGAGTTTTGAAAGATCCAAGAAGGTCATTTACAAGATCTCAAGCTAAAGAGTTGCAGACTAAGGTTGTTGGACTTCAATGGCAAATAAAAGAAGCTTTTAATTGTGGTGGACGAGTTCAAGCCCAAAGGAGATGAATTGTACAAGTTTTACAATTATTTGGTGGCCCAAAATTGAAGTCCAAGAGGAGGAAGATTGGGTCCCGAACTCGGCCCTTGAAATCTAGCAAAAGGGCACCCAGAAGAGCTCAAAATAAGCTTAAATGAGGTCCAAAGGGGGGTGTTTGAAAACAAGCCCAATTGGAGTCCAAACCAATGGCCCAAACTAGTAGTTTTAAGGCCCAAATATGCCCCAAAGGGATTTGGCCGCCCCCTACCTAATTTTGTGACTTTTCTTATTTCTTAGAAACCACCCTACCTAATTTTAAGGACTTTTACTCCTATAAATAGGAAGTTCTTCTCATTCATTTAAACTAGATTATTAAATAAGAATATCATACTTTGAGAGTTCTTTTGAACCTTTGTTACTTATGCTTGAGATTTATCTTTCAACCTTTACTTGTTCATAGTTCAAGGTAGTAAGATTACTTCTCTATTGTAATATCTTTGATTCCCTTGAGGTATTCTTAGAAGGTGATTAATACTAGTTATTGATTGTTGTCTCAAGTTACTCTTAAAGCGGTCAAGATCCGAATTTATTATTTTGATTTGTTCTTAGGTAAAGGCGTTCGATTTCTTCAATAAGTCAAGACGTTGTTGCTTGGATCTTGTCAAGGCTATAGAACTTGTGTTCTTGGAAGTTCCTGGAATTCTTTCCTTGAATTTCCCCATATCTTTTATTTTCTGCACTTTAATTCTAGTTGTTCAATTCCTTATTGTTATTGCTTCCGCATTTACTTTTCAAATTCTTACTCTAGTTTGGATTCCCGACCTTATTGTTATCAAGTGGTATCAGAGCGGTTCTATCAAGGTTTGGTTCTTGATAATTCTGGGATTTCTTGAATACTAAAAGCAAAAAAAAAAAAGAAAAAAGAATTGTTTGCTTTCCAGGAAACTTCTTTCGTATCTAATTTGTTTTCGGAAATTATCAAAGGAAACAAGAAGAGGGGATCCCAGATTTTAAAGATAAGATAAAAATTCAATTCTTTCCTTTTTGTTCGTGTCTTGTTTCAACCGAGCCTAATAGTTCTAGGATTTGTTTCTTCTTTCATTTGTTCCCAAAATCTATATTTTACTACTAAGAACTTTATACGAGTTGGGTTTAACTATAAATCTACAAAGTATTTTGTTCAAAGGTTATTTCGAGAGAGAGAGAGAGAAAAAAAAGCAAAGTTTGTGTGAGAACAATTGAGGGAAAAGTCAATTTTGTCTGATACAGTTTAATTATTTAAGATGTCACGTACAGGTAGTGATGATGAACGAAGGGTTATTCAAGAAGCCGAAATCAAAGCAAGAAATGATTTTACCTTACAAGCTATGCATCAACAATTCGAACGGTGGAATTTGCAATTCCTAGAAATGAGGGACACCATTGCTGAGCAAAATGATACAATAGCTGAACTTAGAAGGGAAAATAATGTTAGGCCACAAGCTAAGAGAAATGTACCCCTTGTTCCCATTGTAAATCAAGGAAACCCTATAAGATGATTTTAATGATATTGATTTTGATAGGGTAGGAAGAGATAGGAGGGGACAAAGAGGTAGAGTAGACGATGATAATATAAGTAGTATAAAGATGAAGATACCATCCTTCAAAGGAACAAGGGATCCAGACTTGTACCTTGATTGGGAGAGAAAGGTTGAAACCATCTTTGACTGTCACAACTACTCTGAGGGTAAGAAGGTTAAACTTGCTATTGTTGAGTTTTCTGACTATGCTGCTATTTGGTGGAAAAAGCTTACTAGTGACAGATTGCAAGAAGGACAAGAACCAATTGCCACTTGGGCTGAGATGAAGAGGGTGATGAGAAAGAGATTCATACCATCACACTTTCAAAGAGAACTACAACAACGTCTTCAAACATTGAAGCAAGGGTCCATGTCTGTGGATGAGTACTTTATGGATATGACTATGATCCAAGCTAATTGTATGGAGGAAGAAGATGCCACAATGGCTAGGTTTTTAAATGGTTTAAATAAGAAAATAACTGATGTAGTAGAATTACAACAATATGTAACAGTAGATGAGTTAGTTGATTTGTCTGTAAAGGTAGAAAATCAAAATAAAATAAAGCAAACTAGCTCGTGGAAAGGTCGGTCAAACACCATCTCCAAGAAGCCATGGTCGAATCAAGAGATGAAGAGTTCTTCTAGACCTCAAGAAGACAAGGATAAAGGTAAATATGAGAACAAAGAGGGAGGTAAAACCTTTAACCCTAAACCTTTTACACCTTCTAGTTCATTCAATATCATAAATGTAAAGGAAGGGGACATATGATGCATGAATGTTCAAGTAGAAGAAACATCATTCTTAGAGAAGATGGAGGATATGAGAGTGAAAAAAGTGAGCGAGAAGAAGAGGGAGATGTGAGTAATGAAGATGATATAGAACTACCTAATGATGGCGTGATTGGGGTAGTTAGGAGGATTATGACTATTAATTTGGGAAGCAATAGTGAAGAACAAAAGGAGAATATATTCCATACTAGGTGTGGAATAAAGGGGAAAACTTGTTCTATGATCATTGATAGTGGTAGTTGTGCTAATGTGGTGAATTCATACTTTGTGGAAAAATTGGGACTTGCATGCATGAAACACCCTACTCCCTATAGACTCCAATGGTTAAATGATAGTGGTGAACTAAAGGTAAACAAACAATGCACGATTTCATTCAATGTTGGTAGATATGAGGATGATATTCTTTGTGACATAATCCCTATGCAAGCTTGTCATATCTTACTGGGTCGTCCTTGGCAGTATGATAGGAATGTTTTTCATGATGGAAGGAAAAATAGATATTCTCTTAAGCTAAATAGCAGAAAATTTACTCTTGCACCTTTATCTCCTTCTCAAGTGTTTGAAGATCAAAAGAGATTAAGGGAAACAATGGGAAAATCAAGGGAAGGGATAAAAAGTGAGCTTGAGGAAAAAGAAAAGAAAGGAGGCCAAGAGTTATAAAAAAAGAGAGATGGCCGAGAGAAAGAGAGAGAGGGCAACAATTTGAGAGAAGAGATTAAAAGTGGTTTGAATAAAAAATAGAAAGTCTTGGTGAGAGGAAAGAGGCTAAGGAAAGAAAAAAAGAGAGTTTCTATAAAAGCCAAAGAGTATTTAAATGCAAGAAAAGAGGGATCATAATACTACTTACTTACAAAGAAGCTTTGATTAATTCTGAGTTACTAACTTCTTCTTTGCCAAGTAGTATTTCTTCTCTTTTGCAGGATTTTGAAGATGTCTTTCCTGATAATATATTCCTAATGGATTGCCACCTTTGCGTGGAATTGAGCATCAAATTGATTTTGTGCCTGGATCACAAATTCCAAATAGGCCTGCTTATAGGAGTAACCCTGAAGAGACCAAAGCGCTTCAAAGGCAAGTTGAGGAGTTGCTTGAGAAAGGCTTTGTGAGAGAGATCATGAGTCCTTGCTCTGTTCCCGTCCTATTGGTACCAAAAAAGGATGGAACTTGGAGGATGTGCGTGGACTGTAGAGCAATCAACAAGATAGCGGTAAAGTATCGCCATTCTATTCCTCGTCTAGATGACATGTTGGATTAATTACATGGATCCAAAATCTTTTCTAAAATTGATCTAAAAAGTGATTACCATCAGATTCGAATGAATCCTGGAGATGAATGGAAAACTGCTTTTAAGACCAAATATGGGCTTTATGAGTGGTTAGTTATGTCTTTTGGTTTGACTAATGCACCTAGCACTTTAATGAGATTAATGAATCATATCTTTAAGAATTTTCTTGGGAAATTTGTTGTGGTGTACTTCGATAATATCTTAATCTTTTCTAACACTTTAGAAGAGCATGCAGAACACCTAAAACAAGTTTTTGAAGTTCTTAGAAAGCAACTTTTATTTGCTAATCTTAAAAAGTGTATTTTTTGTGTGGATCGTGTGATTTTCTTGGGTTTTGTGGTTAGTTCTAAAGAAGTTGAGGTCGATGAAGAGAAAAGCAAAGCAATAAAAGAATGGACTAAACCTAAGAGTGTAACTGAAGTTAGGAGTTTTCATGGACTTGCTAGTTTTTATAGGAGGTTTGTGAGAGACTTTAGCACCATTGCTTCTCCTTTAACTGAAGTTATTAAAAAGGATAAGAATTTTACATGGGGAAAAGAACAAGATGATGTTTTTAACTTGTTGAAAGAAAAGTTATGTTCTACTCCATTGTTACAATTGCCTAATTTTTCTAAATCTTTTGAAATTGAATGTGATGCTTCTGGCAAAGGAATAGGTGCCTTTTTGATGCAAGATTCTAACCTATTGCCTACTTTAGTGAGAAGTTGAGTGGAGCCACATTGAACTATTCCACTTATGACAAAGAGCTATATGCTTTGGTAAGGGCTTTAGCCACATGGCAACATTACTTGTGGCCGAGAGAGTTTGTCATTAAAACTGACCATGAATCCTTGAAATACTTGAAGAGTCAAGGTAAGCTTAGTAGGAGACATGCTAAGTGGGTTGAATTCATAGAAACATTCCCTTATGTAATTTCTTACAAACAAGGAAAAGAGAATGTTGTTGCTGATGCACTTTCAAGAAGGTATGTCTTAGTTTCTACTTTGACTTCTAAATTAATGGGTTTTGATCAAATCAAGGGACTTTATGCTAATGATGTTGATTTTGGCAAGATTTTTGCAGATTGTTAGTTGGGTCCTTTTGAGAGGTTTAATCTCCAAGATGGGTTTCTCTTTAAGGAAAATAAGTTGTGTATCCCTAATTGCTCTTTACGTGAAGTATTTGCTAGGGAAGCACATTGTGGAGGTCTTATGGGTCACTTTGGAGTCCCAACGACACTAGACATACTTGCTGAAAATTTCTTTTGGCCTGGAATGAGAAAAGATGTTGAAAGAATGTGTGCACAATGTTTGGAATGTAAACAAGCTAAATCTAAAGTGTTACCACATGGTCTTTACACGCCATTACCTGTTCCTACTTCACCTTGGATTGACATTTCTATGGATTTTGTACTAGGTTTGCCTAGAAGAAGGTATGGTAAGGATAGTATATTTGTTGTGGTAAGATAGGTTCTCCAAAATGGCTCGTTTTATTCCCTGTTTAAAGACTAATGATGCTTCACATGTTGCTGATCTTTTTGTAAAAGTTGTTAAATTGCATGGTATACCTAGAACTATTGTTAGTGATAGGGATGCTAAGTTTTTGAGCCACTTTTGGCGTGTATTTTGGGGGAAGTTATGCACTAAATTATTTTTTTCTACTTCTTGTCACCCACAAACTGATGGACAAACTGAAGTAGTTAATAGAACCTTGGGAAACATGTTGAGGGCTATTTTGAAAGGTAAATTAACTTCTTGGGAAGATCACTTAGGTATGATTGAATTTGCTTACAATAGAACAATCCATTCTTCTACAAGAATGTCCCGTTTTGAGGTTGTTTATGGTTTTAATCCCTTTACTCCCCTTGATTTATTACCATTACCTACTAATGATATTGCTAATCTTGATGGTAGGACAAAGGCTGAGATGATGAAAAAAATTCATGAGCAAACAAGGCTTGCCATTGAGAAGAAAAATGAGCAAACTTCCTTGAGAAAGAATAAGGGTCGAAAACAAGTTATTTTTAAACCAGGAGATTTAGTTTGGGTTCACTTTAGAAAAGAAAGATTTCCTTCCAAAAGGAAGTCAAAGTTGCATCCTAGAGGAGATGGCCCATTTCAAGTCCTGACTTTCAAGTAAGTGCTACATTAAATGTTGCTGACTTTTCTTTGTTTGATGTAGGATAGATTCGGGGACGAATTCTCTTCAAGAAGAGGGTAATGATAGTATCAAGGACAAGGATAGAGTTTTGGAAGATCCAAGAAGGCCATTTACAAGATCTCAAGCTAAAGAGTTGCAGACTAAGGTTGTTGGACTTCAATGGCAAATAAAGAAGCTTTTAATTATGGAGGACGAGCTCAAGACCAAAGGAGATGAATTGTACAAGTTTTACAATTATTTGGTGGCCCAAATTGAAGTCCAAGAGGAGGAAGATTGGGTCCCGAACTCGGCCCTTGAAATCTAGCAAAAGGGCACCCAGAAGAGCTCAAAATAAGCTTAAATGAGGTCCAAAGGGGGGTGTTTGAAAACAAGCCCAATTGGAGTCCAAACCAATGGCCCAAACTAGTAGTTTTAAGGCCCAAATATGCCTCAAAGGGATTTGGCCGCCCCCTACCTAATTTTGTGACTTTTCTTATTTCTTAGAAACCACCCTACCTAATTTTAAGGACTTTTACTCCTATAAATAGGGAGTTCTTCTCATTCATTTAAACTAGATTATTAAATAAGAATATCATACTTTGAGAGTTCTTTGAACCTTTGTAACTTATGCTTTGAGATTTATCTTTCAACCTTTTACTTGTTCATAGTTCAAGGTAGTAAGATTACTTCTCTATTGTGATATCTTTGATTCCTTTAAGGTATTCTTAGAAGGCGAATAATACTAGTTATTGATTGTTGTCTCAAGTTACTCTTAAAGCGGTCAAGATCCGAATCTATTGTTTTGATTTGTTCTTGGGTAAAGGCGTTCAATTTCTTCAATAAGTCAAGACGTTGTTGCTTGGATCTTGTCAAGGCTATAGAACTTGTGTTCTTGGAAGTTCCTGGAATTCTTTCCTTGAATTTTCCCATATCCTTTATTTTCTGCACTTTAATTCTAGTTGTTCAATTCCTTATTGTTATTGCTTCCGCATTTACTTCTCAAATTCTTACTCTAGTTTGGATTCCCGACCTTATTGTTATCACAAGCGCTCCATTTTGATCTTCTTTCCTTTTCTCTTTGTTATTTCTATTCCTATCATATTTTGTGAATCATTTAAACTTTTAGGCCTTTATTTTGGAATTATTTATCAGAATAGTGGAGAAAACAAGATCTTCTTATGAAGTGCTCAGAATTTGAATTCTGCCAAATTCTTTTCAGTGGAGACTTAACTCCCCAGAGGAAGCTCATAACTTCTCTTATGTTCATGTCCGTGAGTACCAAGTCTAAATTACTCTTTCTTTTACCAAGTTAATGTAAACTTATATTCATTGTTCAGGGGTAGGTTCATCTAGCTTGGTTAGAGATGTCTGTTGCACATTCTTTCTATATTTTTATTGCATTTGGATATGTAATATTACCTCAATTCATAATAAGATATTTATTTCATATGTAGGAACAAGGTCTTTCAGAGTGGTCGCCTTATGTGAGTCATCGTTGCATAAAAATATCTGCTCTTAACTTTATCCATCCTTGCATATTTACCTTACTGTCATTCCTCTCTCTTTCTCCTTTTCGGCTTGCCTTATAATATTACAGACCTTGAATCTGTTATAATGAATGATATCTATTAGATGCATTATTGTAAAACTACTTATTTATGCATTCTAAATATGAGTCATTTATTTTGTTTTTATTTCTTTGAATGAAAGATCATACATTATAGCTATGAATTCACTGCTATTCCTACCGTGTTTTCTGTTTTTCAAGCGCTCCATTTTAATCCTCCTTCGTTTTCTCTCTGTTATTTCTATTCCTATCATATTCTGTGAATCATTTAAACTTTTAGGCCTTTATTTTGGAACTATTTATCGGAATAGTGGAGACAACAAGATCTTCTTATGAAGTGCTCAGAATTTGAATTCTGCCAAATTTTGCTTTCAGTGGAGTCTTAACTCACCAAATGAAGCTTATAACTTCTCTCATGTTCATGTCCGTGAGTATCAAGTCTAAATTACTATGTCTTTTACCAAGTTATGTAAACTTATATTCAGTGTTCATGGGTAGGTTCATCTAGCTTGGTTCGAGCTGCCTGCTGCACTTTCTTTCTATATTTTTATTGCATTTGGATGTGTAATATTACCTCAATTCATAATCAGATATTTATTTCATATGTAGGAACAAGGTCTTTAAGAGTGGCCGCCTAATGTAAGTCGTCGTTCCATAAAAATATCCGCACTATATCCATTCTTGCATATTTACCTTAATGTCATTCCTCTCTCTTTTCCCTTTTCGGCTTGCCTATATAACATTACGGACCTTGAATATGTTACAACGTATTGATATCTATTAGATACATTATTATAAATGATTCAAATGCCCTTTGATGTTTGACCTGTAGGAGTTCAATGTGATAACTTTAGTTTTGAGCATTATATTGTATTTAAAGTGTAACTTTAATCTAGGAAATCAAAGAGTAATTTCTCACTTATATTTTTTGTGAGTATAAGTTCGTCTTTGAAAAAAATTTCATTACTAATGGAAGTTGGTCTTAACTTGTATTGTTGTCATTTGCATTAGCAACCTACTTAAACTGTGAACTTTTTATCTGTTTCTCAGCCGTATCTTGATGTAAATTTGATGAGGGGCGAATATTGAGAACTTTGATAAGTTGAATGTCATCTTTGACAACAATTCTTCATCGTCGCGCTCAAAGCAGCCCTTAAAGATGAGGTGCAATGAGGACACTTTGGTCGATATGATGAGTGTCATTGCTGCAAATATCGAGAGGATTGTAGATGCGTTGATAGAGAGCAGCCAACGCGTGTGGTTGGTCGAGGTGCTTGGCATGAAATTTTTTTTCTTCCGGAATTCGATGATGATTTAGCAATCGATGCATGTGAGTTTCTTTCTCTGGACGAAAGAAGAGCAAAGATATTCCCCAAATTCAATAAAAATAGAGTTAGTGCGTCTTGATTAAGCTTCATTTGGTGAAAGAAGATTTGAACCAAATGTGATGTTCATTATGAATGTACTTGAGACAAAAATTTCTGAATTTTTATGTGGACTAATCCATTTAAAGCCAAGTACTCGTGTAGCATCAAGTGTGTTGTAATAATAACTCTTGGGGATTGGTGGTCCCTAGAAAAAGAATTAGACAAACAATCCAGGGAAATTCATCCTTTTGCATTTGATTTAATTCTTTTTAATGTGGTCTATAAAATTAGTCTAAATTTACATCTGTTTCCAATCTCTCTCTCCACTTTTTGTGTTTTCTTTTAACCGATACTAGTTAATAAAATGAGAAAAGCAAAAATTTGTTGAAGTAATTAGGCGGGAAAAATTTCAAGCTGTCCAAAGGACTCTCATTTTAGGGCTCGAACTTTTCAAAAAATAGTTGCTGTTTCATCGTTTTAATTCACAATGAATACTATTTCTTTGAATTTGGAGGACCCAATTCGGGACGCAATTTCAAGGATCCGATTCGGCCCACATTCCAACAATCTGCTCATTTCGTCTTGGGATTCTGTAAGTGTAAATCCCCGTTCCTCCGTGTATTCTGTGTTTGTATGTATGATTCAAGTTCATTCGGATACAGTAGCAAATTCGGCTCAATTTTAAACTAGTTGGATTCGGCTATGTAATCCTCGATTCCATTCCCTCCATTTGGGCCTTTAGTGTCTGTAAATTCTACTTCATTTACATGTAACACAAAAATTGATTTTGCAGAGTCTTCGATTGTACGATGTAGATAGCTCTAAGCTTCGAATGGAAGCTCCCGGGAAAGCTTCTCTCCTCGATTGCTGCTTTGAGAACGAGAGGGTGTGCCTTAGTGCTGCGTCTGATGGTTCAATTTACAGGTTTTTACTCCTGCTTTATGATAATCTGATCAAGTCTCCCCCTACCTTGCAGTAGGTGCATAGTGCACGTGTAAGCCCTTTCATTAGCGGCCAACTTAGAGCACACGTTATGGGTTCGTCTGAATCCAATAGCTTTGGCTCATAACCCCTGTATGTGTTAAAAAATCCATTTAAAAATAAGTACAAGTAATAGATTTTAAACCCAGTGAATCAAACAAGCTTGATGGGCTTAGGTACTTGTACCTGTGCGGGTGGGAAGTAGTAGGTACCTTGTGGAATAGTCGAGGTGCACACAAGCTGGCCCTTACACCATCATTGTCATAAAAAATAAAAGAAAAATAGATGGTCTATGATAGAATTTTGAACTCGGGCCCATAAAGTTCAAATCTTGGATCCGCTGTGCTTTTATTCCGTGTTGCAATGGACAAAAACAGAAAGCTTTCATGTTAGAAAAGAAAAGGAAAAAGAAAAAGAAGAAGCTTATGTGTTGAGCTTAGAGCTAGAAGCAGTTTTTTCTCATGTTTCTGGGTACGTTCTCTGGGGAATGCATTGAATTTGTTATCACTCTACACATGATGGTCCCTTTTGGGTTGTTCTTCTTCCTAGGTATGATTTGGATTCAGGGGTTGAAGTCTCAGTGGGAATTCATGATGATGTAGCAACCTGTGTTGAGTATTCTCCTACGACATGTAAGATATTGGTACCTCTCTAATTTCAATATGGTGACTTACTAACATTTTCATTAAATATTGCCTTGGAGAAAGACACAACACATAATATTCAAAGCAAAAGCAATGATCCTAACAATTTCTGTCAAAGCTAATAGATTTTCCATAAGGTAATTATCGTACTAAGCACAAGAATTCTATTTGCATATTCCTAAAGTTGAGGATCCATTAATCAGTATCTTAGATGGAAACTTGATTTTTTGGATATATGTTGGCAAATGGAAAGGACCAAACTTCACTGATTTGCTCACAACTTTATTGCTCTGAAGGTATAATTCCTTTTTCATTGGTGTAAGGAGAGGACAGTAGAAGACTTCTAAGATGTTTTAGACTTTTCAGATTCATTGAGATGAGTGTGCTTAATTGCTATATGGTGACCTCTGTACTGTTGTAATTTTGTATTTTGCAGTACCATCTTGGTACTTGCCTTAGTAATATTTACTTATCTTATTAAAAACATATTTGTAGGTCAAACAATTTCTGCTGGTTGGGATAGAAAGATAAATTTTTGGGATGCTCGTTCAACCCAATCTCATGGCTGCTTGAACAGCTTAGCTTCAGAAGTGGAGTCAATGTCACTATCTGGGTTCAGTTTGATGGTTGCTGCTGGCTCCTCAGTTGATATATATGACCTACGAAGTTTTAAGAAATCAGTTCACACGAAAGGCGTCAAAGTAAAATGTGTACGGCCAATTTTTAATCCTAAAGGTACTCTTACCAAAATTGTAATATCAATTACGTTGTGCTTCCAAGGCCCCCATCACACCCCTTCACCCCATTGAAAGAAAAAGGCAAAGAGAAAAAGAAAAAATACAAAAGTTTAGGTATCTTCTTGAAAGTTGAACAAATGGTTCTATTAGGAGAAGTCTATTATGCATGTGTGTATTTCACTGTGGATGTTGTTGTCAAGGACTTGTGGCGCGCTTAAGCCTTGAAATTGGGTGCAAAGTAGGTTGTGCACTTTGCCCCGCTAAAGCGGCGCTTCAGTGTAGTATGTATGTTTATCATTCCCTTCTATTGCGCCTTTCTCCATTAAAGCCCACACTCGTTAGTGCTTTGAATTAAAGGTCCCAATAGACTTCTATGCTTATTTCTTTTCTTTTGTTTTTGCCTTTGATAACACTGACTGCAGAAGGATATAATTATGTCGTTTTTTCAGTTTTTTGTATTATCCATCTTATGTTGACTAGATAACTGGCATAAATATTTCTCTATCACATGTTTCTTTCTCATGCTTATATTTTGTCTTACCTTTCTTTCAATTAATTTATCAGATTCCCCTTTGTGTAGGATTTATTGTTGGATCAGTTGATGGGCGAGTTCTTCTGGAGTACATCTGCAGATCCAGCTCAGATGAGGGGTCAGTAAAAGTTTGTAGTACTTTCTTTTTGTTTGAAAAGATGAAAGTTTGTAGTTCATCAGACTACTGTATGGTGATTCCGGCCAGATTAAACAAAGCATGCTAGGCACATTTTAGGTTCAACTGTATGCAGTCGAGTTCATATATCAGGTTAGTATTAGCTGATATTTTTCGAAAGATGGTGTCTTCCTGGCTTTCAAAAGCATTGGTGTAAAAAAAAACTAAAAGAGCAAAGAGCTGCTTGGCGTTCACCTGACATCACAAATTCGCTTCTGCTTATTTTGCTTATATGTTTGTAAGAATTAAGGACACCGGTCCAACTTTCCAAATCACTGTTAACATTTGGATGGAATGTAGGATCTGTCAGATGTCTCAACTAGCAAACACAACTAGACAAGGCACTAGCTAGAAGAGGCTGTTGTAATCCATTTTAATCTGTCAATGCATTTCCAACAAAGTACCAAAGCTTTATTTTCATCAGATGCCATGGAAACATTTTTTCCTGTATTTATGAACTGGTACCTCTTGAACCTGCAAGTAACTTGCTCTGTGCTCCATCTCCTTGTTGTAGAATCCACTTTCCGAAGTTGCAAATGCTGGCGAATTCTTGAGATTAGCATTTCCATTAAGCATGTAAAGACAACTGATTAATTCCAAATAGCCTAAGATGACCTCATCCAAAGTGCAATTCACTATGTAGGAGATGTAAGCAAAAGGTTGATGCTGCTGCTTACAAAGAGCAAATAATTATTTCGAAGCCTTTTTCAAGTTTGAAGGTCCATTTTTAGTCTTCCAAGTTCTAGCATGGAAAATAGTTTAGCTTTCTAGAAAAGAGAGGTGGTACGGGAAGGATGATGATTCAGAACATTAGTAGAGAAAGGGCAGCCAGGTGCACAAAGTATCCTGCGTTCAGGCAGGGTCCAGGGAAGGGCTGCACCCCAAGAGGGTGTGACGTAGGCAGCGTATCGTGACGCAAGCATCAGTAGCTGATCTAGTAGAGAACTTAGTAGAAATGGAAAAGTTTGAGAGGGCCTTTTTTAGGTCCTTGTATCAGTCAATAGTAGGCCAACAAAAGATGATTTGGCTTCTTATCTTTATGACAAAATAAGCAGTTGCTGAAAATCAAATCTGATTGAAATAAAAAGAAAGATCGATAACTAATCAGGCCAAATTATAAAATCTAGAAAAAGCAGTAGAAATATTCTTCCTGGGGCCATGTATCTTTTCGTTTAAACCTTCATAGTTCCTTATCTCTTTTACACTCATATCCATTTTGGTATATGGTTAGGGTTGCACGTTGGTGAAACTATAACTTTTCTTTTCTTTAAGTGACAAATTCAGACATTTTATAGAAGAATGAAAAAGTTTCAGCTACTGAAATTTCTCAGTATATGGTTACTATGAAATCTCATTCTAAAACTCTCCTTTTGTATGTATCTCTTAATTCATTTGGCAGCTTTTGCAGATATGCATTTAGATGTCATCCTAAGAGTAAAGATGGGAGGCGTCATCTTGTAACAGTTAATGACATTGCGTTTAACCCATCGTATGTGGTTTTCCAGTTTCAGCCTTCTGTTATTGCTAACTGATAGAAGTTATACTCACAGTACCTTTTCCCTTCCCAGCATTATTGGTTCATTTGTCACTGGTGACAATGACGGCTTTGTCACCTTGTGGGATGCTCGGGGAAGGAAACGGATGTTTGAGGTACTTTTGTTCATTTGTCAGTCAGATATTGCATAAGTTTCCCAAAAAGTGATAAATAGTTGTACTTGCTCAAGGAAGGAAACGGACATTTGAAGTACTCTTGTTCATTTGTCAATCGGATGTTGCATAAGTTCCGCAAAAATTGATAATATAGTTATAATTGCAGTTTTGATATCAGTTGGTTGAACTCATAGTTTTGAAAGAAATCTTGTGCTTGTGGAGATCAGTGAACAAATCTCTTGTATTACATGAGTTACATGCCGAAGTAAAATTTTTCAGTTTCCCAATCAAAATGTAGAATGTGCATTGCTGTCACACATACACGTTCTGCTTTAACTACTGCTTCAGTTTATTTCCCTTTGGTGATTTGCTGCATCTCTTTTTGCTTGTTTCAACCAATTGATGGATCTCAGTCTATTTGTTCGGTCTTTTTTTTTTTAGATGCCAAGGTATCCCAAGAGTGTTGTCTCTCTATCATATAGCCATGATGGATTGCTTTTAGCAGTTGCATCCAGTTATGCATACCAAGAAGCTAATGAAATGTACGGCAAATCTCTTTAATCATTTTCTTATAGTGGGTTGGGTGTGTTCTTGGTCACTATCCCTTATATAACCCCTTTAAAATATTCAATTGCCTTTGACAGAGAAGAGCCACCTCAGATATTTATACATGAAATGGGGAACTGTTATCTCACGTCGCCTTCTTCTGGAGCTTCAAAGTACAAATGACTGCAAATACACGTCTCAGATTCTGGTTGTTGCTTCTGTTTCCTTTATATAAGTCATCTTGTTTACTTGATGCTGTAGTTATCACTGATCATCCTTAATAATATATGGTTGCTGATAAAAAAATTGCTTTCCCTCATTATTTTCTAGTTCAAGCTACAACTCTTATACAGTAATTTTTGCTGGTACCTGTGCACGAGTTGGCTTTTCCTGGCTCACGTTCCCTGATGTCTATTTTGACTCTTACCAAGATTAGAACGAAAGGGCTCAACAGAAAAGTGGATACTCTCCTGATGAATTAATGTCCAACAAAGTGTTTGCTCCAAGTGGAATATATTTTGCAGTTTGTATTTTTCATCAACCGTAAAAGAGTGTTTCTTGGAAAATCATATTTTATGTTCTTTTGCTTGGTTATAGCAAACGTTTCTCTTCTTTAGGTTATACATCCAAAGGAAAACCTTGAAGTGTTTGGAATAGATATCAAAATTAAAGGCCTTTTTTCCTTTTATTTTTTCTTCAAAATTGTCACTATTGTAATTTGATTGTTTTTTTAAGTTATATAACCTGCAAAATGTTAGTTATCTCGGACAGACTTGAGGCAAATACGACAGTTCTTTAACTTTTTATTTTTTCCTTTGCTAGTTCTTTCACTTGGGAGTTGGAATATTGCAGTCCGTGGAAACTGAAGGGCCTTTTTTGCTAATTTGGCAACCTGTGTTGAATATTCTTCTGAAACATGTAAGAATGTCCGTAATTCTGAAATTGAATATGGTGGCCTCTTAACATATTCTTTAAATTATTGCCCTGCAGAGAAACACGGAAACCATAATATTCAGAGCAATGATTGTAAATTTGTAACGGTGTTCGGTATTTGTAGACATATTCAACAGCTAATAGATTATCCATAAGCTATATGTTGTACTAAGCACAAGATGATTAAACCATTTCCGAATGTCAATTATCAAGACGGTTGCTTCTAGCAACTTTTCGCAGGTCTGCAAAGTTGAATTGGAATTACAAAACTTCAGACAAGAACCGCATTGCAGGAAGGGCAAACCATAGCAACATAAATATAAAATACTAATACTACTAAGAAAGGTTGCCCAGGGGCTTTGATCTAGTAGTAAGAGTGCAACGCGTGATGTGTGGGTTAGATGCATGTCAAAAGTTCAAAGTTTGGTATTTAAGTGGAGAATAGTAGAAGGGTGAGCCCATTATCTAATTTTTGTATTTTTTTAATTTACAAAAAAGACTCTTCATTAATAAGAAAGCTTGGGAGGTACTTTTAGGAAAAATAGGATACCAAAGAAAAGCTCAAATACTGTGGTCAAAGGCAAAATAAGACCAACAATAATAAGAGAGTGAAAGGGACTTTAGGGACAACAGGATACACTAAAGTAAGTTTTTTGTCAACCCTTGCAGGTGTTGACCTGAGTTGCCATCTTTGTTTCTCATTTGTCTCTATTTGTAGGCCCTAAGCTAAAGATTTTACACTAACAAAAAATTCTCAGGCTGGCATCATAAAATAAGGATTAACTACCAAGTCTAGTGACATTCCAACGGTTGATTCCTCCTAACTTTTCTAGTGACACTTCAACTGTTAATTCCTACTACCTTTGTCTAGTGACACTCTAGCTGTTGATTCCAACTATTGATTCCTCCTAACTTGTTTATTCACATTCCACCTATAAAGTTTAAGTTATATACTCCATCAGTTTTACGGAGTTTTATACCATCACGTCACTTTTATATGTTGTAACAGCCAACCTGTCTTATTTTCAAGGTTACAAATCCTACATTTTAAGAAGGCTTTCTAATAAATATCCTTTCGGTGACCTGATAGCGTGAAACTCCCCACTATATATAGACTCCTCAACAATTCTTTTTGTAGTTGAGGTAGAAAGCACCATGCATCTTTTAAAGTTACACATATTTTCTTCTTTTTGACTCATATATTTTTCTGATTGCTTGTGCTATAGATTTTGTTCCCTATAGTAGAAGAATGTCAAATTGGAGTAGGGGCTTTCTTGGGTTTCTTTATCTTGCTTTTATTTTGAGACTTGAAGCCTTAGAATTTCATAGGACTGATCAACACACTGAAAGAATCTCAGGAAGTGCTGGTGATGTTTTGGAAGATAATCCAGTAGGAAGGTTAAAAGTTTATGTATATGAGCTTCCTAGCAAATACAACAAGAAAACTCTTCAGAGAGATTCACGATGCCTCAATCACATGTTTGCAGCCGAGATATATATGCATCATTTTCTATTATCAAGCCCTGTTCGAACCCTTAATCCAGAGGACGCGGATTGGTTTTATACTCCAGTTTACACAACTTGTGAGTACTTGACACCACATGGTCATCCTTTACCTTTCAAGTCACCTCTCATGATGAGGAGCGCGATTCAGCTTATCGCTTCTAGCTTGCCATACTGGAACAGGACACAAGGCGCGGATCACTTCTTTATTGTACCACATGATTTTGGTGCATGTTTTCACTTTCAAGAAGAGAAAGCTATTGAAAGAGGAATTCTTCCGTTGCTGCAGCATGCTACCTTAGTTCAAACTTTCGGGCAACGAAATCATGTTTGTTTGAAAAATGGCTCAATAACTATTCCTCCATATGCTCCTCCACACAAAATTCAATCCCACTTGATCCCTCCTGACACACCAAGATCCATCTTTGTTTATTTCCGAGGCTTGTTTTATGACGATAGAAATGATCCTGAAGGCGGGTACTATGCAAGAGGAGCTCGAGCAGCAGTTTGGGAGAACTTTAAGGACAATCCTCTCTTTGATATTTCTACAGATCATCCAACTACGTACTATGAAGATATGCAACGAGCTATCTTTTGCCTGTGCCCTCTCGGATGGGCTCCGTGGAGTCCAAGATTGGTTGAAGCAGTTATATTCGGATGCATACCCGTTATAATAGCAGATGACATTGTCTTGCCATTTGCTGATGCAATTCCATGGGAAGACATCGGAGTGTTTGTAGCAGAGAAGGATGTTCCATATTTGGATAACATTCTCACTTCTATTCAACCACAAGAAATATTGAGGAAGCAGAGATTGCTTGCCAATCCTGCAATGAAGAAGGCAATGTTATTTCTACAACCTGCTCAACCAGGTGATGCTTTCCACCAAATCTTGAATGGACTCGCTCGTAAATTACCTCATCACAAGAACATATATGGCGACAACATCTTATTAAACTGGACTGCTGGTCCAGTTGGTGATCTAAAACCTTGGTAGGATCGAGCTACATCGGAATAGGTGTTGCATTCATTGTTTAGTCTCAACCTCCAACTTTTCTTCTTTACCAGAGGTGACGAATTTCATCACAAGAGCAGATTTTAATTATAGGGCTTCTACTAGTTATACATAGAGACCTTTCCATTGGAAAAGTAGTGTTGTTGGGATTCTGAAAAAGAACTTCTCCTTGTATTTTTGACCATAAAAAAATAAAATAATTAATTCTCTTCTCGAATCAAGAGTCGAGAAAAGCTGGTAAAGAACGGCGAACAAGAGATTTGATGATTTTTTTTATTTAGATAAAATTTTCTAGTCTCATCAGTATTATGGTTACTGAGGTTAGGTCTATGCCCTGCCTTAGTTTGTTTAACTAATTTTATCTATTACTGTCTTACTCGTGTGTTCTGACTTGTTCTCATTATAGTAGTATATACTTTGTTTTCGATTATGCATTTCCCTTTTGGCTGCAGAACAAGGTGTTTTACTTTACATGGAGATATCTTTTTCTTTCTTCTTTGAGAAACCAATAACTCAAAAGCTAGTTCTTTTTCCCAGTTTATCATTATTAAAATTCATCACATGAAAGATAAATGGACTATCCATCTTAACCAACGGTTAGGTAAAATGCAGCAAAAATAATATAAATTAAAATGAATAGTTAAACATGAACTTGTATGAAATGAATCAAGGATATTTAACTTTGAAGTAAGAAATTCAGATTTACACAGATGTAATAGCAGTAAAGGAAGGAAAAAACCTAGTACTAATATTAATGTAAAAGACACTATACGAAGCAATCAAGATACTCACTTGTTGAATAAAAATTTGTCGTAATAAGGAAGAGAACGGCCCCCAACCCTAAAAGGTTCCTATGGAAAAGCTCTTTCTCCCTCCTATGGTAGTTGTGGTTGTCTTTTCTGATGTTTATTTAAACGAACCTAATCTCTTACATATGGATTTGGGTTTTATTAGTGAATAGTCGAGGCTGAAAAAATTCAAAACTAGCCACAACATGATAAAGAAGAAATAAATCACGTAACAAAAATTAATAATGGATGGTAAATCAAAGATCATATAAAAGGCATTGACATTGACAGATGGAAACACCGTGCGTTTTACAATATCCGTTAGCCATTCACACAATCTCAGTCCATAGAAGTAAAGGAATAAACACTGAAATCAGTTGCAGAATACCATAAGTGATAGCACCAGCAATCTGCTAATACATTACATCTGGTATAAGCTTCTTTGTCTTCCCAACTGCTTCAGCTGATAAAACTCCTTAAAATCTGTGAAGGAAATAAATAAATTAGTAGGCTGCAACCTCGTAATTAATGAATTAAACAAAACTATAACCATTCAAGAAAATGCTCAACTTTTTGGCACAACTGATACTATTTGACTTTGTTTTGAGACAATACTGCTTATTGTTTCTCTATCATCACGTATATTCAGTTATCTCGAAGGGGTGGACTATGAGGATGGAATTAGCATTTCAGCTTCCAACCATTAGTGCGCTGCCTTAAATTTATTATATGAAGCTAAATAATTTGTGATATAAGTCATTAAATTATCGGTGATCTGCCTTGAGTCGAGACAATCATTAGCAATATGGGCTTCCTAGTTTTTAGATTTAATAAAAAAGACTTCTATATATATATTTTTTTTTTGAAAAAGGTAACAATTATATTCTTCAGCGCCCAAAAACGAGGCTGGTATCTAATATTTACAAGTACAGCCCCTGAAAATCTTACAGAGAATCAAATAGGTCTAGTAGTGATTCTACATCACCTATCAACTGTTCTTTACACCAAAAATGAAAAAGAGAAATACAAAAACTCTTGATTTTCGGTGTTGAACTGCTCTTGCCTTCAAAACATTTTGCATTCCTCTCCTTCCAAACTGTCCACCATACGCAAGCTGGAACAATCTTCCACCATTCCTTGTGACTGGTTCTTCCCCTAATACTGTTCCAGCTGCATATCAGGCCATTGGTGTTTTTGGGCATTACCCAAACAATACCAGCTAGTGCTATAAAGAGCTGCCAAAGTTGTCTAGTAACAACACAATGAAAGAAAAGATGCTCATTGGTTTCATCTTCCTGTTGACATAGAGAGCATGTAGAGCTGGTCTGAATACCTCTTCTTTGGAGAATTTCTCGAGTGAGGCAGGCTTTTCTTACCACTAACCATGAAAAGCAAATAACTTTGAATGGTGCTTTGATCTTCCAAATCTTTTTCCAAGGCCAAGGATAGTTGGCGTGTCCTCTAGATGATGGATAGTGGTATGCTGCCTTGAGAGTAAACTTAGAGCCACTGCCTCCTTTCCATGTAAGAGAATCCTCCGCCTCACTTAATCCTGCAAAACCTTCAAGCATTTTGAGAATCTCAGTAGCTCTAATGACTTCCCAGTCATTGAGAAGCCTTCTGAAAATTAGGTTCCAGCCCTGGGAGCTCCAAGTTTCTTCTACTGTGGCAATAGGTGAAGTGGTGAGATTGAACAGATCAGGAAAAAGATCTTTCAATGCTCCATGACCAATCCAATCATCATGCCAGAATGATACCATCCTCCCATTTCCTATCCAAAAACCTGTGTTTGTTGTAAACTCCTCCCATAGATTCCTGATGGCTTTCCAATTGCCAACTCCATAAGGAGTTCTCACTGGTTTGGTGCTCCAATGTCCTGATTGCTCATACCTGCAGTTGACAACTTGTCTCCGTAAGGCTTGCTTCTCAGTGTTGAATCTCCACAACCATTTCATTAAGAGACTCTTGTTCTGCAAACTTAAGTTTCTAATGCCTAGACCGCCAACTCTCTTGCTGGAGATGAGATTGTTCCAGTTAATAAGATGGGAACCTTTGGACTCCCTGTTGCCTTCCCAAATAAAGTTCCCTCAGCTGGTCAATTCTTCTCCTTACTTTGGCTGGGATAGGAAATAAGGACATGATGTAGGTGGGTGGGGAGTCGAGGACAGAGCTCACTAAAATGATCCTTCCCCCTAGGGATAAGTATTGTGCTTTTCACCTTGTAAATCTCTTTCCACATTTATCAAGTACCCCTTCCATATATCTGCAGCTTTGTTCTTGGAACCCAAAGATAATCCCAAATACTTAGTTGGTAAATTTCCTACTTCACAACCCAAAATGCCAGCTAGAATTGGACTGTTTGGAACTGCATTAATAGGCACCAACATGCTCTTTCTCCAGTTAACATGAAGACCTGAGATACCTTCAAAGACTGTGAGAACCAGCCTCAAATGCATTAGCTGGGCGGGTTCAGCATCACAAGAACTAGAGCATCATCTGCATACAAAGGATGCGAAATCTCCATGCTATCAATTCTGTTCTGTACTTCAAATCCCTTCAAGCAACCACTGATAGTAGAGGCTCTCATCATGCTACTCAACCCTTCCATAGCTAAAATAAAGAGGAAAGAAGATAGAGGGTCTCCTTGCCTTTAACCCCTCATTGAAGAGAAGAAGTCTTCAAGAGATCCATTAATCAAGACAGAAAATTTCACCGTACTGATACAAAAAAAGATCCATTTGAGCCATTTATTCCCAAAACCCATAACTTTCAGAATATTGATCAGGCACCTCCAATTAACATGATCAAATGCCTTTTCGATATCTAGTTTGCATAGGATCCCTGGTTTCTTCTCCTTCTGTCTACCACCAACACATTCATTAGCTATGAGGGCAGCATCCATAATCTGTTTTCCTTTGATAAAAGTCATCCGATGCTTGTTCACAATCTTATCTACCACCTTCTTAAGTCTTTCTGCTAGAGTCTTGGAAATAATCTTGTAGATGCCCCCAATCAGACTGATTGATCTGAAGTCTCTTAATTCCTTGGCTCCACTCTTCTTGGTTATAAGCGCCACGTAGCTGGCATTTAAACTCTTCTCAAAAATTCCTAGAGAGTGAAAATTGGCCATAGTTTGTACGATGTCGACCTTCAGAAAATCCCAGCATGTAATGAAAAACCCCCATCGAAAAACCATCAGGGCCTTGCGCGTTGTCTATAGCACATAGCTTTAAACTATGGAGAACTTCTTGTTCCTCAAAAGGTCTCTCCAGCTAACTTTGCTCCTCATCTGTAATTGTAGAAAAATCCTGAGGAGTAAAATTAGGCCTCCATGCTTCTGTCTTTGTTTATAAAAGAAGATGATTTCTCCTTTAATTTCTACTGGATCAGTGATTTCAATCCCATTAATCTCCAACTTGTCTATGGTGTTGAATCTCCTATGTGCATTGGCCATCTTGTGAAAGAATTTTGTGTTCTTATCACCCTGCTTTAACCATAGAATTCTAGATTTTTGCCTCCAGGAGGATTCTTCATATTTGGATATTTCCTCAAAATCCAAAGCAATGTTGGCTTTTTGTATCAATTCATCATCAGTGAGGTTTCTTTGTTCCTGCAAAACATCAAGAATGGTTAGTTGGTTCAAAAGCTCTGTCTTCCTCTTTGCTAGATCCCCAAAGTTAGCAGCATTCCACTCCTTCAGTTTAGCTTTCAGGAGTTTCACCTTTGATGCTAAAATAAAGTCTGGATGTCCCTGTACTGCAAAAGATAACCACCAAGCTTTAACCAGTTCTTTGAAGCCATCAACCTCCAACCACCATTTTGCAAATTTAAAGTATGATGGTTTCCTTTGTTTCCAATCGCCACAAGTTAGCTTAATAGGACAATGATCAGATGTGATTCTTGGCAGAGTAGACTGTCTAATATTCCTAAAGTGTTCATCCCATTCAATGGAAAAAAGAAATGTATCAATTCTCGAAGCAATCCCCTGATTGTTCCCTTTGTTCCAAGTGAAGGAGCCCCCAAAAAGTGGTGGATCTACTAACTGTAGATCATTGATTGCGTCAGAGAAATCTCAGTTTGATGTACAGTTAGTAGATCCATCAGTTTCCAAATTTGATGGCTCATTGATGCAGATGGCTCTCGAAGCCATTCCATCTGCATGTATTGATGAAGTTTCCAAATTTGCCTGATGTCTATCATGTTATTAATAATCGGTCCATTAGAGTCTTTAGAAGTTGGGCCATTAGAATCCTCATCAGTTGGGCCTTTTACGAAAGAGATAAAAGACTTCTATTTAATCCACCTTTTATTGGTAAAGCGAGCATCATCATATTCATTGATATTTCTTCCATTTCATACATAAGAGTAAATTAGTGTAACAAAAGAAGTTGTAAGCTACCAGACAACGTTCTTAAAACAAACGCTCAATAAGCCAGTGGATAAGGAAACACATTTAACTTTGGTTGAATTGGATCAAGAGGATACTTGATAACCAATTTACATCAGAGAATCGGGGTATCGTTGTTCTACTTGTGGATGAAGACCTCGAAACCAGAATATCCCGTCGAGTCAACTTGCATTTCCTTGATGACCATGGGTGACTCGATGAGTGGTTGCTTGCGACTTTACCACTATGGATTTCAAAGACGGTAAGTATCCAAAGCAAGAAGGGATTGCTTTAAGATATTGGCATCTTTTCAACACCAACTATTCAAGGCATGGAAAGGCATCATCCGAGACATCCCATCCCCAAAAAGAAGGATTATCTAGTTTCAAGAATTTGAGTTAAGGAACTGCTCATCATTCACTTCCCATACGTTAGAGCTAATGGTAACTCCTAACAGCTTGAGTACCTCGAGTTTTAGATGATTTGCAACTTCAGTAAGATGTATGTGAAAATTGGACAGTGTCAACTTCTTCAAGCTTGATGGTAACTTCAACTGATTGATCCAAGTCAATGTAGTACCGGAAGAAACCTTGGGCATTTCAAGCTTTGTAAGATTGCTAAATGCAAGAAACGAGCCATCAAATTTGGAAACTTCGCATCTCAGTTTCCGAAGATTTGGTGTCTTCTCCAAGATCTTATCGGCATTGTCCACACATGTAAAACATGCTGAGGAAACAGTTTGCAAATTAACCATTGTTAAGTGGCATTCTGAGAATTTTTCTCCGCTGTTCAAAGTGAAGAATGCTCGATCACAGATGTGAAGATGCCGCAACTTAACCATATTCCAAATGGTATCTGATAATGATATTCGTCCTCTAAGTCCTTGAACTATCAATGTTTCAAGGTTACAAAGATTGTCCGGGACTGATAACGCATCTCCTGCAGTTCGAAAAGCAAGATACTTCAAAAGGGTTAATTCTTATGGGATAGAATTAAAGGTATCAAGGGGTCGGGCCGGGCCGGTAGGGGTAGAGGAAAAGGGAACCATCCGGTTTCGGTATCGGGCCGGTTTCCGGTTATTTTTTACCGAGTTTACCGGTTCCGGGCTTCCCCGGTGCTAAATTTAACCGATTCCGGGCCTAATGGGCCGGGCCGGGCCGGGCCGGTTTTATTTAATTTTCTTGTTTTTTTTTGCATTTTGTATAACAATCGTAATTTATATTAAGATAAAGTAAAAATGTAAAACACTAAAAACTAACGTATAAAAAAAATATTAGAATAAACTTCAAAGGTTTTAAAAGCCTTATATTTAAAAAATTCATTACGAATTTAAGATAATACAATGAACATGAAAAAAATATAACTTGTAGTATAAGTCTTATACTGGAGTGTTGATAACTTGATATGTAAAGATCAAACTTCAAAGGCTTTCATTTCAAATTTTCATTGCATAATAATACTTCAAATTAATCTAACAAACTAAAACATAAAGCTTAAATAAATCTAATAATTTTAAAATAACACAAATTGTCTCAAATCAACTTGAATACGAATTTCTGGAAGATGCCCAAGGCAACTCTTCATATGCCTCCTTAAACAACCTGTGCCCTCCCACTTTCGACGAAGATTTAACACTCGACCAGTTCTTACACTTTACTTTGCGAACTTCTTCATTTTCTTCTACTAACTCAAAGTGTTCCCAAATATATAAGCGCACTCTAGAAGCACGGGGCATGATTTAACTTGCAAATTAGCCGTTGGGCAACAGTCAAAATGATAGCTTGCCGTTGCCAATGGTCAACTTTATAAAAAATTGAACTAGCCGTTAAACCGGTCTGGTTAACCGATTCCCAGATGACTTGACCTTAACGGGTCGTACCGGTCCGGTTAACCGTTATCAAAATTCTACCTGGCATAGGCTGGTTCCTGTCCCAACCCAGCCTTGCCTGGTCCCTTTATTACCGGGCCGGGTGGGCTGGTCTAACACCGGTTAGAGCCGGTTCCGAACTGGGCCAGCCCGGTGCGTTTGACACCTAAAGATAGAATCAATCATGGTGAATTAAGTCTAATACCCTTAGAAACTTGAACCTTTTAAAAGTGTTTGAAACACAGAGAATGCAATATTTCTAGTCTCCCTAAACTGGAAAGAATTCACATGGGAGAAAAACAAACACTATTTTGGAAGATTTTCACTGTGAGAATTAAGGTATAAGCGGCAGGAAGTATTGCACATTGGAGGGAAATATTGAGAAGGATCTGAACCTCTGTCCCTATTAATGGAGAAATAGGTATAATTAGAAGAAGGCTTATAGATTGAAAAGATAAAATTAATTAATGTTTTTATTACCTTATCCTTTCTAAAAAGTTCTCCAACTTCGCTTTCTTCCTGTAAAATTCTAACACCAGGTCATGAATGCGACATGTCTTGATCCTTCCATCAGAGCTCTTTTTAGCACCATCACTAGGTTTCTCCCAATAAGACTTTCCAAGTAAAATTTTGCTATATCCTCAAAAAGCTTCTCCATGTGCGTGTTAATGAAACCCTCGGCTATCCACAACCATGTTAATTTTGAGACTTGAATCTCTCTGTCCTCTGAAAATACTCCCATATATAAAAAACACAATTTCAAATAATGTGGTAGATTCTGATAACTCAGATCTAGTGTGCCCTCCGATTGAGCCTGAATATTTGGACTTAAGTTTTTTGATACTTGTTCCCAGCAATGTTTTTCCTTCTTCATTCTTGTGAGGGTACCTGCTATAAAAATCATTGAAAGAGGAAGCCCTCCACACTTTTGTGCTATGCTTTTGCCGACAGCCTTTAAGCTTAGGGGACATCTTTCTTTGTTGAACACCTTATTCTTTAATAGCATCCAACTTTCATCAATACTGAAAAATCGAAGCTTATGGGGATCACTAACGTGTTTAGCATAAGATGCAACTTCATATTGCCGGGTTGTTAAATAATTCTACTTCCTATGTTATTTTCAGGGAAGCATGACCGTAAATCATCCCATGCACTCATTTTCCAAACATCATCAACGAGGACAAAGGTATCTCTTGGGCTTTAAAAGTTTCTGAAGCTTGTCTGCTAATTCATTTTCAGCCTCTCTATCAAGTTTTGCTGTATCATCAGTAACATCACGTAGAAGGGCTAGTAAGAAGTCCTTCCATCTATATTCTTGAGAAACACAGCACTGAGCACGGATATCAAAATAAGAGACAACTAACTCATCAAAATATAGTTCGTTTGCCAGAGTTGTCTTGCCTAATCCAGGCATTCCAACAATTGAAACGACATCAAGATTTAGTAATCCATTATTTAGTTTGGCTCTTAGTTCGTTCATCACATCCTTGAAGCCCACTATCTCTTCATTCGTGCGTGGATTGCTGGAAAATCGTGAAGAAGTATGTGTAGGGGCAGCATCTGTGTGTAGGGGCAGAAATGTGTACTTGCATAGGACTTTGGCAAAACTCTCTAGATATTTTTACTATTTAAAAAGGTGATGAATCAAGATGTCCATAATAAAGATTCATCTCACTATTTTATGGTGGCATAAAATAAATTAAGCAAAAATAAGAGAAACATAAGTCACACGAGCGAAAAGATACTTCAAGATGGGACTCAAGAATAGAGTTTATTAGTAGATCCAAATCATACCAAAGGAAAGATATCCAATACCTTGTGGCTTGCTACTCAAGATGTTAGAACTAATTTAGTTTCAATAAGAATAGCAGAACATATTTCAAAGTTGGGACTTTTGGGTATTAATTACTTGGTCACTTATAGCCATTTTCATAATTTCAAGGCACAAAGAAAAACAATTAATGTTTTATTAGTTTTAAACTTAATATATAAAATATATGTTTCATAAAATTTATTCGGTATAGTTCGGTATTTTTTTGATTCATTTTTATAAAATTTAGGTCATCTTTCAATAAGATGAAAAGATATTGGCATAGTTCGGTATTTTTTTGATTTATTTTTACAAAATAAATCAATCAGTTGATGTTACCATCAAGCTTGAAGAAGTTGACACTGTCCAATTTTCACATACATCTTACTGAAGTTGCAAATCATCTAAAACTCGAGGTACTCAAGCTGTTAGGAGTTACCATTAGCTCTAATGTATGGGAAGTGAATGATGAGTAGTTCCTTCAACTCAAATCCTTGAAACTAGAAAATCCTTCTTTTTCGGGATGGGATGTCTCGGATGATGCCTTTCCATGCCTTGAATAGTTGGTGTTGAAAAGATGCCAATAAGATGAAATTGCATAACATCACAGATGCTGCCCCTACACATACTTCTTCACGATTTTCCAGCAATCCACGCACGAATGAAGAGATAGTGCTCTTCAAGGATGTGATGAAGGAACTAAGAGCCAAACTAAATAATGGATCACTAAATCTTGATGTCGTTTCAATTGTTGGAATGCCTGGATTAGGCAAGACAACTCTGGCAAACGAACTATATTTTGATGAGTTAGTTGTCTCTTATTTTGATATCCGTGCTCAGTGCTGTGTTTCTCAAGAATATAGATGGAAGGACTTCTTACTAGCCCTTCTACGTGATGTTACTGATGATACAGCAAAACTTGATAGAGAGGTTGAAAATGAATTAGCAGACAAGCTTCAGAAACTTTTAAAGCCCAAGAGATACCTTTGTCCTCGTTGATGATGTTTGGAAAATGAGTGCATGGGATGATTTACGGTCATGCTTCCCTGAAAATAACATAAGAAGTAAAATTATTTAACAACCCGGCAATATGAAGTTGCATCTTATGCTAAACACGTTAGTGATCCCCATAAGCTTCGATTTTTCAGTATTGATAAAAGTTGGATGCTATTAAAGAATAAGGTGTTCAACAAAGAAAGATGTCCCCTAAGCTTAAAGGCTGTCGGCAAAAGCATAGCACAAAAGTGTGGAGGGCTTCCTCTTTCAATGATTTTTATAGCAGGTATCCTCACAAGAATGAAGAAGGAAAAACATTGTTGGGAACAAGTATCAAAAAACTTAAGTCCAAATATTCAGGCTCAATCGGAGGGCACACTAGATCTGAGTTATCAGAATCTACCACATTATTTGAAATTGTGTTTTTTATATATGGGAGTATTTCCAGAGGACAGAGAGATTCAAGTCTCAAAATTAACATGGTTGTGGATAGCCGAGGGTTTCATTAACACGCACATGGAGAAGCTTTCTGAGGATATAGCAAAATTTTACTTGGAAAGTCTTATTGGGAGAAACCTAGTGATGGTTGCTAAAAAGAGCTCTGATGGAAGGATCAAGACATGTCGCATTCATGACCTGGTGCTAGAATTTTGCAGGAAGAAAGCGAAGTTGGAGAACTTTTTAGAAAGGATAAGGTAATAAAAACATTAATTAATTTTATCTTTTCAATCTATAAGGCTTCTTCTAATTATACCTATTTCTCCATTAATAGGGACAGAGGTTCAGATCCTTCTCAATTTTTCCCTCCAATGTGCAATACTTCATGCCGCTTATACCTTAATTCTCACAGTGAAAATCTTCCAAAATAGTGTTTGTTTTTCTCCCATGTGAAATTTTTCCAGTTCAGGGAGGCTAGAAATATTGCATTCTCTGTGTTTCAAACACAGAGAATAAGGTTCAAGTTTCTAAGGGTAAACTCGGTAAAAAATACTGGCTCGGCCCGGCCCATTAGGCCCGGAATCGGTTAAATTTAGCACTGGGGAAGCCCGAAACCGGTAAACTCGGTAAAAAACAACCAAAAACCGGCCCGGTACCGAAACCGGACGGTTCCCTTTTCCTCTACCCCTACCGGCCCGCCCTGACCCCTTGACAGCTTTAATTCTATCCCATAAGAATTAACCCTTTTGAAGTATCTTGCTTTTCGAACTGCAGAAGATGCTTTATCAGTCCCGGACAATCTTTGTAACCTTGAAACATTGATAGTTCAAGGACTTAGAGGACGAGTATCATTATCAGATACCATTTGGAATATGGTTAAGTTGCGGCATCTTCACATCTATGATCGAGCATTCTTCACTTTGAACAGTGGAGAAAAATTCTCAGAATGCCACTCGACAATGGTTAATTTGCAAATTGTTTCCTCAGCATGTTTTACATGTGTGGACAATGCCGATAAGATCTTGGAGAAGACACCAAATCTTCGGAAACTGAGATGTGAAGTTTCCAAATTTGATGGCTCGTTTCTTGCATTTAGCAATCTTACAAAGCTTGAAATGCTCAAGGTTTCTTCCGGTACTACATTGACTTGGATCAATCAGTTGAAGTTACCATCAAGCTTGAAGAAGTTGACACTGTCCAATTTTCACATACATCTTACTGAAGTTGCAAATCATCTAAAACTCGAGGTACTCAAGCTGTTAGGAGTTACCATTAGCTCTAATGTATGGGAAGTGAATGATGAGCAGTTCCTTCAACTCAAATTCTTGAAACTAGAAATCCTTCTTTTTCGAGATGGGATGTCTCGGATGATGCCTTTCCATGCCTTGAATACTTAGTGTTGAAAAGATGCCAATATCTTAAAGCAATCCCTTCTTGCTTTGGATACTTACCGTCTTTGAAGTCCATAGTGGTCAAGTCGCAAGCAACCACTCATCGAGTCAACCATGGTCATCAAGGAAATGCAAGTTGACTCGACGGGATATTCTGGTTTCGAGGTCTTCATCCACAAGTAGAACAACAATACCCGGATTCTCTGATATAAATTGGTTATCAGGTATCCTCTTGATCCAATTCAACCAAAGTTAAACGTGTTTCTTTATCCACTGGCTTATTGAGCGTTTGTTTTAAGAACGCTGTCTGGTAGCTTACAACTTCTTTTGTTACACTAATTTACTCTTATGTATGAAATGGAAGAAATATCAATGAATATGATGATGCTCGCTTTACCAATAAAAGGTGGATTAAATAGAAGTCTTTTATCTCTTTCGTAAAAGGCCCAACTGATGAGGATTCTAATGACCCAACTTCTAAAGACTCTAATGGACCGATTATTAATAACCTGATAGACATCAAGCAAATTTGGAAACTTCATCAATACATGCAGAGGGAATGGCTTCGAGAGCCATCTGCATCAATGAGCCATCAAATTTGGAAACTGATGGATCTACTAACTGTACATCAAATTGACGCAATCAGGTGGATTTACCATCTGTATCAATGAGCCATCAAATTTGGAAACTTCACATCTCAGTTTCCGAAGATTTGGTGTCTTCTCCAGATCTTATCGGCATTGTCCACACATGTAAAACATTCCGAGGAAACAGTTTGCAAATTAACCATTGTCGAGTGGCATTCTGAGAATTTTTCTCCACTGTTCAAAGTGAAGAATTCTCGATCATAGATGTGAAGATGCCGCAACTTAACCATATTCCAAATGGTATCTGATAATGATACTCGTCCTCTAAGTCCTTGAACTATCAATGTTTCAAGGTTACAAAGATTGTCCGGGACTGATAACGCATCTCCTGCAGTTCGAAAAGCAAGATACTTCAAAAGGGTTAATTCTTATGGGATAGAATTAAAGGTATCAAGGGGTCAGGCTGGGCCGGTAGGGGTAGAGGAAAAGGGAACCGTCCGGTTTCGGTACCGGGCAGGTTTCCGGTTATTTTTTACCGAGTTTACCGGTTCCGGGCTTCCCCGGTGCTAAATTTAACAAGTTCCGGGCCTAATGGGCCAGGCCGAGCCGGTTTTATTTAATTTTCTTGTTTTTGCATTTTGTATAACAATCGTAATTTATATTAAGATAAAGTAAAAATGTAAAACACTAAAAACTAACGTATAAAAAAATGTTAGAATAAATTTCAAAGGTTTTAAAAGCCTTATATTTGAAAAATTCATTACGAATTTAAGATAATACAATGAACATGAAAAAAATATAACTTATAGTATAAGTCTTATACTGGAGTGTTGATAACTTGATATATAAAGATCAAACTTCAAAGGCTTTCATTTCAAATTTTCATTGCATAATAATACTTCAAATTAATCTAACAAACTAAAACACTAAGCTTAAATAAGTCTAATAATTTTAAAATAACACAAATTGTCTCAAATCAACTTGAATACGAATTTCTGGAAGATGCCCAAGGCAACTCTTCATATGCCTCCTTAAACTTGTGCCCTCCCACTTTCGACGAAGATTTAAGACTCGACCAGTTCTTACACTTTACTTTGCGAACTTCTTCATTTTCTTCTACTACCTCAAAGTGTTCCCAAATATATAAGCGCACTCTAGAAGCACGGGGCATGATTTAACTTGCAAATTAGCCGTTGGGCAAAATGATAGCTGGCAGTTGCCAATGGTCAACTTTATAAAAAAAAAAAAATTGAACTAGCCGTTGAA
>MCJB01032689.1:0-32253 GCA_002018475.1 Nicotiana obtusifolia | reverse complement strand
ATTGAACTAGCCGTTGAACCGGTCCGGTTAACCGATTCCCAAATGACTTGACCTTAACGGGTCGTACCGGTCCGGTTAACCGTTACCAAAATTCTACCTGGCACAGGCTGGTTCATGTCCCAACCCAGCCTTGCCTGACCCCCTTATTACCGGGCCAGGTGGGCTGGTCTAACATAGGTTAGAGCCGATTCCGAACTGGGCCAGCCCGGTCCGTTTGACACCTATAGATAGAATCAATCATGGTGAATTCAAAGTCTAATACCCTTAGAAACTTGAACCTTTTAAAAGTGTTTGAAACACAGAGAATGCAATATTTCTAGCCTCCCTGAACTGGAAAGATTTCACATGGGAGAAAAACAAACACTATTTTGGAAGATTTTCACTGTAGGAATTAAGGTATAAGCGGCATGAAGCATTGCACATTGGAGGGAAAAATTGAGAAGGATCTGAACCTCTGTTCCTATTAATGGAGAAATATATAATTAGAAAAAGCCTTATAGATTGAAAAGATAAAATTAATTAATGTTTTTATTACCTTATCCTTTCTGAAAAGTTCTCCAACTTCGCTTTCTTCCTGCAAAATTCTAGCACCAGGTCATGAATGCGACATGTCTTGATCCTTCCATCAGAGCTCTTTTTAGCAACCATCACTAGGTTTCTCCCAATAAGACTTTCCAAGTAAAATTTTGCTATATCCTCAAAAAGCTCCTCCATGTGCATGTTAATGAAACCCTCGGCTATCCACAACTATGTTAATTCTGAGACTTGAATCTCTTTGTCCTCTAGAAATACTCCCATATATAAAAAATACAATTTCAAATAATGTGGTAAATTCTGATAACTCAGATCTATTGTGCCCTCCGATTGAGCCTGAATATTTGGACTTAAGTTTTTTGATACTTGTTCCCAGCAATGTTTTTCCTTCTTCATTCTTGTGAGGATACCTGCTATCAAAGTCATTGAAAGAGGAAGCCCTCCACACTTTTGTGCTATGCTTTTGCAGATAGCCCTTAAGACTAGGGGACATCTTTCTTTGTTGAACACCTTATTCTTTAATAGCATCCAACTTTCATCAATACTGAAAAATCGAAGCTTATGGGGATCACTAACGTGTTTAGCATAAGATGCAACTTCATAATGCCGGGTTGTTAAATAATTTACTTCCTATGTTATTTTCAGGGAAACATGACCGTAAATCATTCCATGCACTCATTTTCCAAACATCATCAACGAGGACAAAGGTATCTCTTGTGCTTTAAAAGTTTCTGAAGCTTGTCTGCTAATTCATTTTCAGCCTCTCTATCAAGTTTTGCTGTATCATCAGTAACATCACGTAGAAGGGCTAGTAAGAAGTACTTCCGTCTATATTCTTGAGAGACAGCACTGAGCACGGATATCAAAATAAGAGACAACTAACTCATCAAAATATAGTCCGTTTGCCAGAGTTGTCTTGCCTAATCCAGGCATTCCAACAATTGAAACGACATCAAGATTTACTGATCCATTATTTAGTTTGGCTCTTAGTTCGTTCATCACATCCTTGAAGCCCACCATCTCTTCATTCGTGCGTGGATTGCTGGAAAATCGTGAAGAAGTATGTGTAAGGGCAGCATCTGTGATGTTATGCAATACCAAGTCAAACGCAGTATTTTCTTGAACCTCTGCTACCTCTGCCATGAGCACTTTAATTTCCTCTCCAATGTTCAAGATCCAGAGAAAAAGACACCAATCAGAAACATCTTTTTTCTTACAAGCATCAAATACATATTCTACCTCATACACCAAACTATTTGTACGTGTCACAGAATGTTGAATTCCGTCTTGTGTTTCTACAACAGCTTGAAAGCACTTGAGTTCTTTCTGAATTGTGTAGAGTTGGCTCTTGACAGAATCAACTGAATTCGAATAGAGGCTTAGAAACTTCTCCCTGTTGTCTAAAATGAAATCAGCAAAGCCCACTTCGTCAATTCCAGGCAAGTTGAACTGAAGGAGAAATGTCTTTCTTGTGATGAGATAGATCATTGCTTGCAGATTCTGAATTTTGACTCGGAAATCAAGATCACCCTTCTCCTTTTTGTTTAATGAGTAAACAAGAATTCCTGCATCAACAATCACAGAGTCTATATCTTGAAGATGAAATTCAAGGGCCTGTGTTAGTAGATGGACTCTCAAGAAGTTGAGCATCTCCTTTATCTCTATGCCACTTAAAATGAATGGTAACTCTTCCAACTTGTGTAGGAGAGTCTCCACAAATCCAACTTCACAATCTACCGCATACTTAATTTGGATAACGGGATACCATTGTGACTGCTCTAACTTTATAGCTTTCAGTACATCAATACAGATCTTGCTTCGTAGTAGATCAGAAAACAAAGGATACCCTTTATCTGCAGCACAGTCTCGATGTATCTGTTCCTTGCTTGGAAGATGCAACCAAGTAACCACTGTTGTGTACCAGGCCACTTCTAAAACATGAATGAAGAAACTATGCTGGACCTCAGGCTCTACGCATCTGTTTGAAACAAAGGAGACAAAACTTCTAAGGAACTTCAACTCCTTTAAAGCCTTTTCAACTTGATCCACGAGTCCCCCAACATGAAGGGGTGAACTTGGATTATCAGGTTTCAGTAGATCACTCAGATTCTCTATCACGGTATCAATGAATTCCAAAACAAAATCGAGAATAATAGTGTCGTTGTCGTCTAAAATCGAAATGATACTTTGAAAAAGGAGTATTTAGCTTTTCTAATATCCAACTTAGTCTGCCAAAACTTATTTTGCAAGTCAGAGACACGGCGATAAAGTTGGTGGATCCCTTGATCTGGATGAGATCAGCTGCAGCATCTTGAAGCAGAGCTTGGACTTCTCTTATGAGATCTGGTTCATCTCTGAAGATCTGCAAGTTAAGAATGATATCCAACAAGTTGAAATCCCTTTTAAGGAAGTTGAAATTCCTTTCAAGGAGCTTAAATTCATCAAATGCAAACAGATCTCGATCGAGATTATCACATTCATCTTTGATCCTCTGCAGAGTTTCAAAGGGGAAAGATTCCAGATATTTCTCTGAAAATATAAGTAAAGAACTGCATTCCTCTACAGTCTGCCAAAGATTGTCTTGGAGACGACGTATCTTGTGCTACAGAGTGTCAAGGGAATCAGATTCCTCTGAAAGAAATATATGGAATGAGCTGCATTCATCTTCAGTCTGTGTCAGAGTTTCACGTAGATGAGATAACTTTGACAGATACTCGTTTGGGAACTCAAGGAATGAGCCCCAGTCCTCTTCAACCCTGTGCAGTGCGTCAAGGGAACAAGATCCCTCTGAAAAATGATATCCGCCCAAGGCATACCACACAAAAGCAAAGCTAAGCGACGGTTTTGACAAGTGCCCCAACTTGACCTTTGTGTTTCAGGGTGCCTAACAAAATATAAACAGACTCTCAAGGTATATATACAGTATATACATACAATATACAAAAATAATTCCGAGGTTTACGGGGTCGGGTGACCCTCCTACGATACATGTAGGTCCACCTCAGGTAACAACAGCTGTTGTAAACTGAGAACTAATGGTTTCAATCTGTCATCTAACTACTCCATATGTAGTACCAAGTCAGTTCCTGACAGAAACAATTACCAAAATTAAGATGGTCTCCTCAGTTCCTTCATTATTTTATCGGCCAATTAGTGACAAGATCATGCATGATTCCGGATGAGATATTTGACTTTTCCAAGTTATAGAGACCAACAACAAACCCATCCCGCAAGTGAGTCTGGGAGTATAGTGTGTGCGCACACAATATAGAGAGATTGTTTCCAACATACACTCAGCAAGGGAAAGTTATAGAGACCCTAAATGAATTTCTATATATGATTTATTTTAGTTATTCAAATCTGACCAAGTCATTGAAACCCTCATTGAATTTCTTTGACCAAGTGATAGTGAGACTTACGGTAAAGAGATTAATGAGAGTGAAAATACAAAGGAAAAGGGAACAAACCAGAAAAAAAAAGCTTTTAACAGTTGAGGAGAAGGTTGAATTGGTGCAGCTCAGGGAAAAATCTGCGATTTTCCAGATTCATTTCTCCCTCCTCCAAAATGCATATAAATTGAAATCATGGTTTTAGTGGATTCTTCTGTAGTTCTGTCTGAAGTCTGAACAATGAGCTTGAGGAGATGGCAGAGAGATCAATTTTGGGGTTTGGGGGGGTGGAGCAATTTCTTTCTCTAGAAACGACCAACACTCTATATTCTTTTAGCTTTTAGTAACTCGTTCTTGCTTAACGAAGTTTTTGCGTGGATTATGCGAATTTTTGCGAGGGCTGTCATTGGATAATTAAAAACCAACTAAATCTATCCAACCATACCGTATCGAATCGATTATTAATTTTTTTATATCAATAAAATCATAAATTTTTGTATAGATTTATAATCGTTTCGAATAATAGGGTCGGCTTAAATTTTATAAAAATAAATCAAAAAATATCAAACTATACCGAATAAATTTTATGAAACATATATTTTATATATTAAGTTTAAAACTAATAAAGCATTAATTGTTTTTCTTTGTGCCTTGAAATTATGAAAATGGCTATAAGTGACCAAGTAATTAATACCCAAAAGTCCCACTTTTAAATATGTTCTGCTATTCGAGCTCTGATCTTGAGGAGCCCTCGGCTTTACCCGAGGTCATATTGGATCGCGTTGTCCTCTCGTTTCTTTACCAGTTCTGACATCTTGAGTAGCAAGCCACAAGGTATTGGATATCTTTCCTTTGGTATGATTTGGATCTACTAATAAACTCTATTCTTGAGTCCCAACTTGAAATATCTTTTCGCTCGTGTGACTTATATTTCTCTTATTTTTGCTTAATTTATTTTATGCCTCCATAAAATAGTGAGATGAATCTTTATTATGGACATCTTGATTCATCACCTTTTTAAATAGTAAAAATATCTAGAGAGTTTTGCCAAAGTCCTATGCAAGTACACATTTCTCGCATTCTATCTTCTACTAGCGATTGTTACATGATATTTTTTTTTAAAATACCGAAAAATTAATCAGACCATACCGATACCGAAGAGAAACCGAGATCATTGGGACGGATCCGAAAAATCTAATTTTGATTATATAAAGTGAAAAATCAAAAAAGAGGTATGGTACAAATTTGATAAAATAACTGCCGAATCGAACCATTGACACCCCTAAATTCACGTGCCAAAAAAGTTAGAAAATTATCTAAAGTTGTGTGATTTTAACTATGATTTAAAACTAGTCGGCTATATACTTTGGTTAAAGTACTGCTGAAGCTCGTTAAAGTCAAGGACAAATATAAGATCATTTGACATTTGAACAATAAGGTATTGAATTGCCGCAAAGCATAACGGATGATAAAATTAAGATATTTCATATTATTTTTTAACCCTTTTTTTCTTCTTGTAAAAGTAGTGTTCAAGTCGGACCGATTTATATTTCTCCAATTATTCCACTAAATACTTGTGATTCATCTTTTATTTTTGCTAAATTTGAACTTTAGCCTTTTATAATTCTCATGCAATTCATTTATTGTTAGGTCACACTCTTCCTTGAGTGCAAACAAACTACACATTCATCTTATATAGCAAATAGTATTATTTTTTCTTTTTTTGGATTTGGTATTTTAAAATTGTAAAACCTTAACTCCCCGCTTGAAACATCAATATTTTGTAGCAATTTGCTCACATCAATTACCATATCAGGAAATTGTGTACAACACCATCAAAGTACATCTTCCATGGAGGTTGAACTTCAATGACCATTGCGTCCTCATCAGGTAGTTCGTCAGTTAGCTCCAAATCATTAGATATATGGTGATCTACCAAGAAGTCCGCTGACGCTTGTCCTTTCATAGCCTTTTGAGGGATGTACATAATTTAAAATTGTTGAAACTGGAGGTACCACCTTGCTAGTCGATCACTAAGGACATGTTTTGACATCACAAACTTGATGGGATTTCCTCTAGAAATAAGACGAAGGACATGAGCTTGAAAGTAGTGCTTCAACTTTTCGATTGAGAAGATTAGTGCCAAAACTTTTCGATTGGCGAATTAGCTCATTTGGTGTCATCATCCTGCTCAAGTAGTAAAGGGAGTTCTCTTTCCCTTCACTATTTTCTTAGGCCAACAGCGCTCCAACAGACCTTTCTTGTGCTGAAATATATAGTATCAACGGCTTTCCAGGTATAGGGGCTGCCAAAATCGGAGGCTTCATCAAGTAAGTTTTGATGCTTTCAAAGGCATTGCTACAAGCTTGGTCCCACTTGAAAGGAACGCCTTTCTTCATGAGGCGATTCAATGGTTGGCACCTCCCAGCTAGGTTTGAGATGAATCTCCTAAGGTATGCTAGCTTTCCTTGCAGACTTGTCAATTCATGAATGTCGCGAGGTTCAGGCATATTTCAAATGGCATCCACTTTGGCTTGATCAATTTCGATCCCTCGATGTCAGACAATGAAACCAAGGAACTTTTCAAAAGTAACTCCAAAGGCACATTTCAATGGATTCATCCTAAGTTGGTACCTCCGGAGCGACTCAAACACCATTCTCAAGTCTTTCAAGTGGTCGCTCTTCTCTCTTGATTTTACCACCAAGTCATCAACATAGCATTCGACATTCTTATGGAGAATATCACCAAAAATATTCTGCATAGCCCTTTGGTAAGTAGCACCAACGTTCTTCAAGCCCAAAGGCATTACCTTATAGCAATAAATACCCTTGGGGGTACGGAATGCAGTAAGCTCTTCATCTTTTGGCGCTATGCGAATTTGGTTATAGCTCGATGAACCGTCCATAAATAACATTGCCTCGTACCCAGTAGTAGCATCGATCATTAGCTCTAGAATAGGAAGCGAGAATTCATCTTTGGGACACGCATTGTTGAGATCTCTAAAGTCAACGCAACACCCGAATATGGCCATTTTTCTTCCTTACAGGGATAATACTTGAGACCCGTGTTGGGTATTTAGCTTCGCAAATAATCTAACTTCAATGAGTTTGTTAACTTCACATTCGACCAAGGGAACCAAGTCCAGCCTAAAGCGCCTTTGGGCTTGCTTAACAGGACGAGCGACTTTCTTGATTGCAAGGTGATGAACTGCTACTTTAGGGTCCAAGCCATGCATCTCTTTGTAACTCCAAGCGAAGACATCCTTGAACTCCTTGAGTAACTCGATATAAGTGCTTTCTTCAGCGATTGCTAGTAAAGCACTTAGGTATGTGGCCTTGGTTTTTCATCTGTGCTAAGGTTAACTTCCTTTAAAGTATCAATCGTTGCCTTCACCCCTTTTTCAAGTTTCGGGTGAGCATCTTTCGCATCTTCAACTTCTTGAGGGTCCCCGTCATTGAAGGATATGTGATAACACGGTGAAACATACACCAATTTCTCGTCATCCTCCATTAGAGATGAAACAGCATGCTCGCTTTGTGCAGTGACATGATACGAACAACCCACACTTTCTTCGTCTTCATCACGTTTTTTAGTACAGACCACAGTGTATGGCTTTACCTTTAGTACCTCATCACACGAAACTATGACTTTTGTTTGTCGCCTCATTCTAGAAGGAACCAGACTTTGGAAATCCTCAAACATGAAAGTCCTCAGAATTGATTTTCCAAGTCGATCAAAGACAGAAGACTGGTTAGAAGCGGCAGATTCATCTTCTACGATGATATAATTGCTACTCGCCCTTCTTATAGAGATGAGCACTAGTGACGGTTGCTTGTATCCTAAACCTTCACGTGGTTGCCTCGTTGCAGCTTTTGATGGGAGCTTCCTTAACTTTGACGGCTCATTGGGATTGTATCCAGCTTTTGAAATAGCCTATAAGCGTTAGGATCAAAACCTTCATCTGTTCGCTTTGTAAGGAGTGCCACATTCTGCAAATGATTTTAGGCCACAAACCTTGCAAGTGGCTTTGAGAACAACTTTACTGCCTTAATTCATTTTACCGGAAGAGTTAACTCCTTTAGCATGTTAGTTTGGAGATTAGATGATTCACCTTTATCTTTCTTCCTTTTAGGGACATATTGGAGTGCATGAGTTACTTTCTTTCCATAAGACGCAATATCCCCTCTATAAGATTTATTCGAGTTAGGTTGCACCTCTTCAGTAATAGCTTTGGCTCTACCAACAGTCACCTCAGCTCTTTTAGTTGTGGGCTCATCATTCTTGCTTTTCATGACATCATCAACTTTTAGCTCCTTCACAATGCGATTCTTCAAGTAAAACTTTGCATCGGTGAAGTGTGACTCAGCCTCGGTGAATGGCTCATCATCGGCAACTATCTTCTTCTCGACTTTACCCTCCAGTATTTTAAACGTTGATGGTAGGTAGATGGAACTACTTTATTCTCATGTATCCAAGGCCTTCTAAGCAAGACGTTGTATGAAGTCTTTGTATCGATCTCATGCAGCTATGCACTTGATTGCATATCTTCAATGGTGATTCCCAACCTGATAGCACCTATGGCTCTTTGGCCCCTTGGTTGAATCCTTGAATCATCCCATGAATTTTTGAGAGTTCGTTCATGGGAATACCAAGTTATTTCACAGTGCGAATTGGCAAGATGTTCACTAAGGATCTTCCATCAACCAAAATTCGATTTACCTTTTCATTGCGCATATAGCCAACAAGGTACAACGGGCGGTTATGAGAAGTGTCACCTAGTAGAAGATCGTCATTTGTGAATGTAACTTTTTCCTCACAGGCATTAATTTCTTGAGGAATGGACTCGATGAGCTTTTCCTAAGATGGTGTTGATGGTAGGTGATCACTCTTTTCTTCCCCTTTGTCAGCATGGCAACAAGAGGCATCAATACCCTCGTAGGAAATCTTCGTGTGGAACCAACTTGGTAAGAACTCCTCCAAGGTCACTGGATGTCGTGGCTTTTGAGGATGGTGTACCTCCACTTTTGCTTTTGTCAAATGCTTAACTGAATTCTATCTCCTTGGTCTTTTCACCATCATTTTCCTTGTTTGTTGTTCTATTAATTCTGGGCTCCTTTTGTGGCGCCTACGGAGAGTCAACAACGTCCAACCCTCATCATCATCATGGTCGTCTACTTCGACTTTGTTATTCTCCAGTAATTCTTCATCTTTGATTTCTTTTAAACTGCATAGCTCATCTAAACTGAATGAGCCAAAGTTGATAGAGACTTGGTTTGCACTTGTCTTCTCATCTTCAAGTACGATCTTCTATTCACGGACCAAGTCCATAACTTTGTCCTTGAAGACAAAGCACTTCTCCAGAGGGTGGCTCACGAGTCCATGGTATTTGCAGTAATTTGGGTCATTCATTTTACCAGCTTCATTTGGCTGCTTCATCTCCGGAAACTCAATAAGATTTAACTCGAGGAGTTCTTCAAAAATTGCAGGCACATCAGAATCCAAAAATGGGTACTCCTTCTCTTGCATTTCTTTTAGAGTCAACTTTCCACTTGGTTTATCTTGAAAAGAAGTGGATTCCGTACTCTGCTTCTTGCTCACCTTCGTTGTGAACTTCACAGGTGATGTGTTGACATTCATAGCTTCTTTGTTTTCAGACTTGGGTGCAAACTTGCTCCATTTCCTGATTTCTTGCTTGTCGTTCCCTTAGCGGGGCTCATCGATAGGCATCCTTTCGTTTCCAGCGAAGGCCATGCTTAACTCCATGTCATGGGCACGAGTCACAAGTTCTTCAAATATGCTAGGCTTGATACCTTGCAAGATGTAGAGGAGTCCCCAATGCATGCCTTGGATGCACATCTCTATGCCTGAAGCTTCACTAAGCCTGTATTTGCAGTTGAGGCTTGCATTCCTCCAACGATTGATAAAGTCGATACCTGGTTCACCATTCGTTGATGAGTATTTGTAAGTTCTATCATACTCACAGTACGTCTCGTGCTATAAAAACGATTGATGAATTCTTGCTCTAGTTGATCCCAGCTATCAACAGATCTAGCTTCGAGGTTTGTGTACCAATCAAAAGCAATTTCTTTTAATGAGAGGACAAACTGCTTGACGAGGTAATCTCTATAAGTCCCAACATTGTTGCATATCTCAATGAAGTGCGTCACATGTTGCTTTGGATTGCCTTTGCCATCAAACTGTTGAAATATTGGAGGTTGATAGCCAGTAGGCATCTTCAGCATATCGATCCCTGAAGTGTACGGCTTTGCGTAGGTAAAGGAGGACTTGGAAGCAATTTCATATTTTTTCTTATAGTCCCTTCAATGAACTCCTTTAGTTGATTGATTGGAATCATCCCTTCCGAAAAGACTGGGATTTCCTTAGTGGATATAACTTGTCGTGGGGGAGGATCAATCTCTTGAACTTCTGGGAGTTTGCCAGGTGCATGGGTGGATTCTTCTTCCATCAAGATTCCCACCCTGTCTGTTAGCTTGTCAATTCTAGCATCTTGATTTTGCATGCACTTGGTCAAGCCAGCGATTGCTTCTGTCAAGTTTGCCAACTGCTCCTCCACAGACGAAGCATTTGTCACCATGGCTTGTATGATTGTTGTGGATGATGGAGAGTAGCATGGATTTTCACACAGATTGATCCTCGATTGGCTCATACTATGCGATGTAAGTGGGGAGGATCCATCACTTGAAGAATCATCATCTTCCTTCACAACAGAGTTCTTGGATCCGGAGAGGTTAAGCAGAGCAAGAGTTTTCTTAATCTTTTTAGCAACATCGCTTCCTCCTTCGGATGAATTTGTGGAAGATCTTGTTCCTTTTAAGGATGAAGATCCGAAAACAGGGGTTGATGCGGACGATACTTAGAGTGCTTGTTGCCCTAAAGAGCTTGCCTTGCTTCTTGTAGTTGGTCCGAAGCTTCCAAAGGTAACATGGAGGATGCTTCTATGGGGTTGATTTTCTTTGAAGCCATTTCAATGTTCTTAAACTTTGACGATTAAAAAGTTGAGATGAAAGGTAAAGATCATCCCACTAGGCGTACCAGAATTTGTAGCTAATAAATTACGTCAGGAAAATAATCGAGACTGAAAAATATTACAACAGTCGTAGTATTTGATTTCAAATAATTTGAGTGTACAATCTCTATGAATCCTCTGATTCTTCTTTCCAATAGTAAATAAATTCAAGGGCCTTTGAGCTTGATCTTGAATATGTAGTTGTTGCCACGAACGATGATCTTGAATTCAACTTGAACGAACTTTGATTTGAACTCGTTCTTCTTGAATCTTGATTTGTTCTTTGTTCTTGAGCTTGAACTTGATTTCTTGAAATTGAATTTGATTTCTTGAAGCTTGAAACTTGTAGAGAAATTTGTGGTGCTTGATCCACGAGCTCTCTCTTGCTTCTTGTTATAACTTCTGGTCTTTTTTCTGAGTTATGAAGACCCCTATTTATAGTTGTGGGAGGGAAGAATTGTGATGAGAGCAAACTCTTTCTGACCAATCAGATTAAAGAGTGACAAAGCCCCATTTGATTGGTCAGAACATGTCACTTGTACACGTGGTGTGATTTCATTAGCCTTTTAATTTGACTTATCATGCATTGCCAAAACATTTTGCAACGTGGCACGATCCTATTGGCTCTTCCGTCTGACTTGACGTGCCACGTCATTTGATACATGGCACTAGGCCCCTAGGAAAATGACTTCTTGGGCATAATGAAGTGAGCTCATCACTTGTAGCCCAATTAAATGGGCTAACCCAATGGATTTGGACTTATTTATGTAATCTATATATATTGGACTTATATAACTAATCCAATTATATCATAATAAGTTCATTTGAACTAATATATCTTTAATTTAAAAATATAGTCCAAATAATTTTATGGATTTAAATCCAATAAAATTTAGATACCTACAGTAATCCTCTTCACTTTCAGAAAGATTTGCACCTCCGATCTGGACTTTGATGATCAACAATGGATTGAAAAACCATTCATACAAGGCATCTTTGGGCCTGTTTGTGCTGGTTATTTCAGTAACATTGTCATCTGAAGGTGTGAGGGACTGGGATGATCGTGTTTGTGTGTGCAATGTGAGGAAAGAGACGTGAAAGGTGGGGAAGTTAGGGGATTGGGATTGTTGCCAAAGTAAATATCAGATTTTGAAATAAAGTTTATTAACAAACTTTATCTATTTTGACGTAGTTTAACGTCATTATGTTTTTTTTTTGTCTTTTATTTTAAAAAATAAATTGAATTATGAAGATAGGAAAATTAACCAACATTTATTACACCAAGAAATATAAGAAAACTGAATATTTACATGTATTTTAAATGATACTAAAAAAGATTCTATAGCTTACTTATTAAAATTCTAGTTAAAAGAAATCATATATATATATATATATATATATATATATATATATATTATATTTGTGAATTTTTTTTATTTTGTAAATAAAAATAAAAATAATACTCTAAGAATGTGAATAGTTTTGTAGTTTTTTTAATAAATGTTTTCAAATAAACCTATTAAGAGTAAGCTAAAAATTTAAAATATCATGATTAGACCTAAAATAAATATTTACACTTAAATAGTATAGAATTTGAATATGGTAAATAATTAGTTGTTCACACTTCACAACAACAAACTCAAAGACCAAATCCCAACATTGAAGATGTCTAAAGTCCTCAAGTTTGTTGTGTCTTTATCATTTGTTCTTTACTTGTAATCCTACACTACTTTCGAAAAGTGCTTTTGTAGGACAAAATTCAACCATTGTTGTTTTGGTTTTTTTCCTTGCAATAGAGCTGTTGTAAGGGGGTAAGAGATTAAAAGTTTAATTCCTAAATTGCAATAGGTTGTGATATGAAATTGCTCGTTTTAGTGAAGTTCAAATTTTACTCGGGTAGGTCGTGCTTTTTAATCCCTTGAGCAATGAGTTTTCCACGTAAATATCGTGTGTCTTTTATCTTCTGTCTCTTTACTGTAAGAACACATAGAGCCCTGTTCTTTATACTGTTTGGTATACTCTCAGTTTCTATCAGGGAAAAAAGCTACCAATTCTGTCACAAATGATATTACAAATCATAGTTTCAGCAACTGCTATGTAGTGGTTATTTTCTTCCTCTTTATAAATAAAACATTTCGAATGATCTCAATTTTTTTATCATCCACTCAAATCTCTATTTCCTCCCATTAGTTTGGTTTTAGACATCCTTTCTCAGAATTTATTTGCACATATTTGAATTTTCTTTTTTGGGGCAAAACATTGTTAATAACGTACGCAGATGAAATATTCATTAGCTAAAAACTAGGCCTGTCAAAAGACTCCTTACGTCCAATGGCGCATGTTTTAACATATGTTCTACTATGTCGTTCCGACATATTATTTGCACTAGGCAGAGACAGAAGGTATGCACACTGAGACGTGTGAAACAAATAATATAGATGTCTTTCTTCTTTCTCTTTTGGCTGAATTTGATAAAAATAAAAGAGACACGAGTTTCTCAATTTGACATATTCTAGTTGCCAAGTTAATCCAACAATAGCTTGTTTAGCAATAGAAATAAGTCTTTTTACTCCTCAAAATGTTCGCAAAATATTAGAAAAAATAATTTTTTGGATGAAAATGTGGCTTGATTGATCTAGACATCAGCATTGTAACCATATAAGTTTTAGTTCTTCTTCTTCCCCATCCTATAACCGTAAAATTTTCTTCCCAACCACTGCATACAACTCTAGTTTTAAGATCTTGAGCAAATGAGTACAGACATTGGTAGCAATACTGACTTGTAATAAACCATGTATAGTCATCTAACATTTTCATCAGATAAAGATCTCCAACTCCCTTTGCCGTCCAGCACACACATATACGAATCCAAGCTAATTCCAAACTAGTTAGGGTCGGTTATATGAATCCTTCTAATCATGTCTTTCATTTATCCGTATCAATCCATTCATAAACGTAATACTTGAGTGGCAAGTATTTATCCGTATCAATCCATTCTGAAAGCAGAAAAATGCCCAAAAATCCATCTAAACGACCCCGAATGGCCAAAAAAGGCCTTTGATCACAGCAAAGCAATGAGTATTGTTCAGTGGACCGTTTCTGATGAACCTACCAAATTTCAGGTCAATCGGAGTTCGTAAAAAAATTCAGAACTCCAAAACTATGACCATTCGGTAAAATCGGTTTTGTCGTTTTAGGGTTTCAAAATAAAATCAGATACGATCATATCACAAATTATTTATGATTCTAACAAAATCCGTGATTCCAGAATTCATAAATTGCATAATCAATTTCGTTTTTCATAAAACATCATTGTTTCTAACATGACAAACATGCATTCAAAAACAACACCAATTCTAGGGTTTCTGTTTCATGAAGTAACATATTATTTATACCGATTCTAACAATATTCGTAATTTCAGAAATCATAAACAACGTAATCAATCTCGTTTTTCATAAAACATCATTGTTTCTAACATGACAAACATGTATTCAAAAACAACACCAATTCTAGGGTTTCTGTTTCATGAAGTATGACATTATCTAGTTAGATGTAAGACGGCTCTTGATGCCAATTGATAGAAAATAGGCATATAAACGCAGCGGAAGCAAGCACCCAAGATCATATTCTCACATGTAAACTAGACAAACATAATCAAATACGAGATTGTAACACTAACCTTTTGAAGCTGTTGCACAGGTCTTCAATAGAGTCCGTGCTCTCCAGGTCTACGATCTTCTGTTGTGTATCCTGAAGTTCTATGAACGTAATACTTGAGTGGCAAATATTTCGGCTAAAGAAGAATAATCCTTAGGGTTTAATTGCTCTCTTTATATACCCACATTTTTTAGGGTAAACCCTAGCCAAAAACGTGTAGCAGTCTCCTAACCCACCAAGGATGTGTAGCAGTCTTGTAACCCGCCGAGGATACTATTTTTCCTTTTAATTTCCTTGTTCTAGAATATTCAGGCACAGCAGGGACCACAGATTTAATAACGAGGCTTCCTATTGTGGTATTAATTCAGAATATGAATGAATTAATCCTACCATAATAAATTATAATTTATTCCACTAGAAAATTATAATTGCACTCCTCTGTTTAATTTCGAAATCATTCATTAAAAACTTATTTACTCCCCGTGTTAAGATTACAGACACCAATCAAATAAATTAAATTACTGACAATTTAATTCATCGACTAATTTAATCCTTTATACTTCCGCTTAACTTATTTCATGTGACGGATACAAAATCCACCTGCAGGGTTTTCACATAAAAATTTATAAGCATCCATAAAGGGGTATCATCAATCTCAAGGTCAAGATACGGATTCTATCAACTAAAAGTTATTTCACAAATGCACTTTGCCATAATCCAATTTACCAGGAATACATTAACTCGCAGTTGAGTCGTACTTTTTAATAAATCAAAATAATGAACGAAGCACATTGATCATAACAATCATATCAAGATTAAGAGTATAAGAACATTCAATGAACTAGAGAGGTTAGTTTTATATATTCAGCACAAAAACACTTATCTCTACTTGGTCCGTCCAATACACAAAAATGTACTAGCATAAGAAGTTGGAACTGAACCATTCCCATAATCAAGATAGATTATAATTTAATCTTATGCTACAATCATCAAGATACTTTGTCCAGTTTCATCTTTGATTGTGAATATTAACTTTATATCTTATAAGAACCGATCTTCCGTGCATGAACTAAAGCTCCATACACTAAATCGTCTACTATATAAGTAAAGGGCACACATATGAACAAATGATCCATTTAAATTAAGACTTCATTGAATTGAATAAATAAATAAACAATTATTCCAAAAAAAAAAAAACATAATACTATAATCAAACCGCAAGGTTAATAGTATATCCTAACAGGCAGATCGTATAAGGGTACGAAGGATGGAATAGGCAGGTAAACCAATGGCACTGACCTGACCACTATCTTTGTTAGACTTGGCATCTGCAATGTCTTTTACTGTAATTACACCTTCAGATACCATGATTTCGCCATAACGTTGACAGGCCTTAAAAAAGGCATCAGCAAGCTGCATAAGATTGTGGAGGAAATTAGCACTTAGTAGTATAGAGAATCATTGAACCATAGCCAGATTAAGGTGTAGCTTCACAAAACTGCATCTCTTACTTTAAATCTGTTTATCATCGATCATTAAAGTTTACCTCAAGGGACTTTAACTCGATGAAAGGAGTGTTTATGGAGTTTGTATCAGAAAGTGGTTTCTTGAAAGAGTTGGGCCTCGAGAAAGAATCTGCATGAGAGCTGGACCTTGACGTTGTCTTCTTTCTGTACTGTGGCCTGTATGAATCTCATACAGTTATGGCCGCTGTCAAAATTATGCGGATTACAAATTTATGAATATCAATTCAAACACGTATCAAGTCGAAAGGATGCAATTATCATAACCTAGGAAGTAGGCGATCCTTCTGGCAGGTCAAGAACATCATTGCTATATTCATCATATATGGACAAGGCAGCAACGATATAGCAAAGCCCCAACCAAAATGATTCTTCCTGTAGTTCAAAGGCATAGGTAAATTTACCAGTTCAAGAAAATGGGAAACATACGCAAGCCACAACGTTGAGGGCCATTAGAAGCAGTCAGTTAGTGCAACTTAACCTGATACACTACAACTCCTGCATAAGCACCGAGGAAGATACTCGCTAACATTGAGCCCAGGACTGCCAATTCAACAGCAAATGGCCAGAGCAAGATAGCACGCCCCGCAAATGGGACACAAATTGTCTCTAAAAAGGGGGCCTTCCCCACCTATACAGTCTTGAAACAAACGACTCCACCCCTTGATAAGCATGTAAGGGCATTTGCAAACTGCAATTCCTGTGATCATCAGTGCGTCTGCGTCTACCAAGATTCCTAGTGCTCCAGGAATATAACGTAACCTGCGATAGGAAAATTATTTCTGGACAAAGAAGTAAATACGCACAAGGAAAATTGATGCAGGACCCTAATGTTTTCCCCCTTTCCATGCATGGGAGCACCTTCGAAAACTTAAGAGCTAATGTTCTGAAGATCCATATGATATGACGAAAAAAACAATTTCCCAAACCAAACTGAAGCCCTTTTTCATGTAATAGCAAAATCACATAAAAATAGAGTAAGACGCAGTACTTTAAAGTTTATACCACTCTCAAGCATCTAATGAGTCTGTGAGGTACTTTCTCAACTCTAATATAGAATTGTGCATGTAAACGAATAGAACAGAAAATTAACAAACTTCTATAACTTTCAGGAAAATAATTAAAAAGACCTGATCTCATAGTATTTTCCACCAGGAGGTCCTTGAAGTCTCAAATCATCCATGAATGATAAGTAGGAATGGACAAACATCGTGACATCCCTGACAATAGTAAAGCTTCGTTTCACCGTGTCCCAAATTCCATCCTACAATTACAATGGAGCTATTCATAATATCAAAGGAAAAAGTGGAAATAAGAGAACAGAAATGCTGGAAACAGGAACCATCACACATACATATAAAATGTGGAAAAAGGCATTAGTCCTCCCTCCACCCACAGCTCTAAAGGTGCCAAACACTGGCGCGAGAAAACCATAACCAGCTAGCTAATCCGATCAATGGATACAAAATTAGAATAACATGTAAGCATATGCATAGCACAAGTTTCAAAACCGGGCCAAATTGTTTTGTCCTGCAATGATAGGTGTAAGTTACTGGAAGATACATAAGGCTAAAGACAATTAAACAGCAAAAGACCATACTGTTGTGATCGAAAATAACAAGGTGTAATATCTTAGACAACACAAAAAAGTATATTAAAAGATACATACTATTAAAAAAACTTACCAAAAAAAATAATTTTTCTCCACTAAACAAAACTTATCTCACCTCAATTTATCACAATATTTTCTTGCAAGAAAGGGATTTGTCAAATATGAAAGAGATTCATATTTTCTTATAGAAAAAATAAAAGCAATTATGGTAAACTCTTTTCCTTTCCTTCAAGAAAATGTAAAACCTAATATGGAAAGAAAATCAGGACAAAATCCTAACAATTCTCCCTTTTGGCCTGAATTTTTTTGACAAACTTTATCATTCTTTTTCATATAATCTTCATCACTATTGTTTCTCATGATTAAAAATATGTATGAGTAAAAATTGGAGTCTCGTGTGTTAAAATTGAGCACTGGTTAAAAACTATTGGAGCCCTATGTTAAAGTGAGCAGAGTTAAAAGTAAGAGACCATGCGCTAAAAATTGGAGTCTTGTGTGTTAAAATTGAGCACTGGTTAAATTTTTTTTTTTTTTAAAAATAATAATTTCTTATATATATCGAAATGCTGGGATCAAATGAATCCATTGCCACATCATCTGTTGCTACTAATTTTGATTAATACACAAATTTGGTTATATAAAATTTTACACTGACAAGGAGAATAGAGATTTCAATATATATGTTAGACATAAATTTTTTCTAAGAATAAATCAAACAAAGAAAAAAATTAAAAGTAAAAAAGTTAATCAGAACGCATGAAGGGCGTCCATCCTAGTAGCTGGGCGCAATTCTAGAAAAAGAGAGGAAAATACAACAACATAGACATAGGATTTGAATCCCTAAAGAGAGGTGCACCCAATAATCATTGTATCATATGATAATTTGACTTTGGGTGCATATACATACATACATACATACATATATATATATATATATATATATATAAAAGTACTTTTAAAAAAAATAAAGCATTATTATACATTATCTGAGGAAGAGAGTATGGGTGCACGTGAATCTAGGAGCCCCACCTAGTACACCTAGTACGCTCACATGCGAGGGCCTGATCCTTTTTCTTTTTTTCATGGATCAAGTCAATAATTTTTTTTTAATAATGGGTGATAGTGAGAATCTCTCGTACCTAGAGGCGGATTCAGATTTTTAAGTTTATGAATTCCTACACAAATTTTAAGTTAACATACAATAATAACTGGATTAGTGGATTAGGTTCCAAGCTATATATTTTTATATATTTAATGAATATTTCAATACAAATATCGGATCTAGATAAAAGTTATTGGATTCACAAAAACCGGTATCTAATTCACCGGATCACCCATGCTCGTACCACCTTGAATATATGACCACCTTGTTTAAAAGGCTTGAATATGTGACCACCTTATTTCAAAACTTAAAAAGAATATAGTTTTGTTTAATTAATTATGTCTTGGACAAATAAACTAGGAAGAAACTGATGTACTACTCACACATTGAATAGGAGTAAAGGATTAGGCACCTTTAATGGTACCAAGGATAAGCAGGCCAATAAAATAAGGCAAGAAACATATGAAGTTCCATAGAGAAGCCAGAAATCCTCTTGGTGGTTCCATTCCCTTTGCTCTCTCATGAACAGAATCAGCACACCCCTTTTCGAAACATAGGATGTTTATTTGTTTTAGCAGTACATGCCAGACGAAACAACGGTGGCCCATACAGGGGCAGCGGCAGATTTTAGGGACGGAAGGAGGTTTACGGGTTTTTAAAAAAAATTATATTGTATACATTATGCATAATATATTTTTTATTTTTATATTATATTTTAAATCTTCTTGATATAACTCAAAAGCATAATTTAGTAGTCAAGGGAGTTTAAAATTTTTGTAATGTCACCAATTCAATTCCCACTAGCTACAATCTCATTTAATTTTTAAACTTTTTTTTTTAACCCCTTTAAATAAAATCTTGCCTACAATCAGAATTAGATTTCACGTAAATTTTTCAAAAGGTACATAATATTTACAAATATATGCTTAATTGGGATTCAGCTTTGCTTCAACAAAATCAACATGGAGAATTATAATTAAGACGAATGGAGTACTTTAATATTATCTTATATTCTTATCAAACACACAAATAGGATATCTTAGTGAATATACACCTAATGAAACTAAAATATGTAAATAAGGAAATTTGCATTTAAAAGATGTCACTCTTTTTTGGTACAAAATAAACATGAAAGAGTACCACATATAAGGGAATGAGAGTAAACTTTTTAAATTTTTGATATTTAATTTTTTATAAACGTTTACAACATTAGCATACAACTTTTCTTTGTTTTATTTTGCATGATATGTTTAATTATTTGGAACTTCATTAGTTTTATATTAAAATAATGGTGTACCAATATAACGTTATTGATGTTTCTTAAATTCTTTAAAAATAAAAAGTGGTCAGAAAAAGACAAAGATCAGTTACTAAGTCAAGATTTTCTATGTAGTTTCTAACTACTGTATTTACTTATGATCATGTATATAGCGTTCATATGTTTAAAAATTTAACTAACCGCTCTTGAAAGATTGGCACTGTTTAACTGTAACTGTTCGACAAAAAGAGCATAAGAACTAACTACATTTCTAAACTGACTTCAGTTTTGCCAGGAAGGAAAACTTTACGTACTGGATATTTTAGATTTTTAGTAGCATTTGAATGGTATGTGTATGTTAGACACTCACCTACCCCAAGAAAATGAAATTTACAACCAGACAAGGTATTAACTGTAGTTTGGTGGAAAATAAACGAGTATTTTTTATATAATGCAATTTGTTGACTAAAAATTAGTGATATTGGTGGTCCAAAAATCATCTTTGAAATCTATATATATGCATAGTATATCTTTCTTAAAGAAAAAAAAATTGTTTATAGCATGGTTGGAATGACACGTGTAATAATCTCGAACATAAGAGTAATTCGGAGGGTATAGTAATTGTATAATTTCTTTTCTATGTCTACGTCAATATGTTAATTAAAACGACTAGAGTCCAATTTCTCGACTCTTCTTTTGCATGGCAATGCTCATTTTTTTGGGGGGTATTAAATGGCATTGCTCTTTTCAGAGTACTTAATCAACCTCCAAATTGTATTTTCCAATTTATAAGTATAGGAATAAACGGCTTAAAAAGTTGAAATTGTATCAACTTACTGTTTCTTGAAGCTTTTTGTCATCTATTAATTCATCAACGACATCATATGTCTGAGGAATTGTGACGATCCGATCGATCGTTTTGTGTGTTGTAGTTCCGTTCCCTTATTTATTGCTTATTTTATTGTAATGTGATTTGACGGAGGTGGTTAGTTTGGTTCCGGAGACGCTTCAGGGTGAATTGGGACACTTAGTCCCAAGGTTGGAAGCTTAAGTTGGAAGAGTTGACCGGAGTTTGATTTTGGTGTAAACGACTCCGAAATAGAGTTTTGATGGTTCTGATAGTTTCGTATGATGATTTTGGACTTAGGTGTATGTCTGGATTTAGATCTGAATTTGGAGGTCCGTAGGTTGATTTGATGATTTTGGCAAGAGTTGGAAAGTTGAAAGTTTGGAAGGTTGAAGGTTTGATCAAGAGTTGACTTTGTTGATATCAGGTTCGGATTTTGGCTTTGAAAGTTGGAATAGGTTTGTTGTGTCATTTATGACTTGTGTGCAAAATTTGAGGTCAATTGGAGTTGGTTTGGTATGGTTCGGCAATGGTATTAGAAGTTAGAAATTCATTAGTTTCATTAGGCTTAAATTGGGGCGCGATTTGTGATTTTGATATTGTTTGATACTATTGAGGCTTTGATTATGTTCATGTTGTGATTTAGGACTTGTTGGTAAGTTTGATTGAGGTCCGGGGGGCCTCGGGTGAATTTCGAATGGTTAATGAATCGATATTTGGACTTAGAGCAATTGCTGCAGAGTTTTAGATTGCTGGTGTAATCGCACCTGCGATGGGCTTGGCCGCAGATGCGATGCTGCAGGTGTTTCTAGAGGGACGCAAAAGCGGAATTGGGACTGGCTATGGGAGTTTTGCAGGTGCGTAGAAGGACCACATCTGCAGATACGGATTTTGAGTCGCAGATGCGGAGAAGCGTGGCCTGATGTAACGACCGACTGGTCGTTTTGAGCAGTTGCATTCGGTTCGGTAGTTTGAGGTCATGAGTAACTTCACATAGTGTATTATGACTTTCGTGCATCACCGGCTCGGGTTTTTGAGTGGTTCGGAAATGATTTTCAGGAGCGACTCTCATTTGAGAAGCTCGGAGTTGAAAGAATCGACCAAGATTTGACTTTTGAGTATTTAGCCTCGGATCGGAGTTTCGATAGCTCTGGTAGGTCCGGATGGTGACTTGGACTTGGACGTATGACCGGATTTGCATTTGGATGTTTCTAGAGGATTTCGACATCATTTGGCGGAAGTTGGCAAGTTAAAGATTTAGAATTTTCTTAAGTTTGACCATGGTTAGACTTTAAGGCTATCGGGTTCGGATTTTAGTTTCGGGACTTGGAATAGGTCTATTTGGTCATATGGAACTTGCTTGCAAAATCCGGTGTCATTTGGAGTTGATTTGATATGGTTTGGACGCTTGGTTGCGATTCTAGAAGTTCTTGAAGTTTATTGTGATTTTCATACGTTTTGGCATCCGATTCGTGATTCTAGAGGTTATTTTGATGTTTTGATCATGCGAGCAAGTTCGTGTTATGTTGTTGGACTGGTGTGGGTATTTGGTTTGGAGCCTCGTGGACTCGGGTGAGTTTCGAATGGGTTTCAGATTGATTTTGTTAAGTTGTTGAGGTGTTGGTACTGGTTCCATCGCATTTGCGATGTTTTTGTCGCAAATGCGACTTCCGCATCTGCGAGGTAGTCCTTGCATTTGCGCACCTAGGCTACTGGGGAAGGGACTCGCATTTGCGAAGAAATGATCGCTTTTGCGAAGCCTGTAGAGTTCGCATTTGCAGACTCTGTATCGCATTTGCGATGAAGGCCCGGGCTGGGTATGGTCGCTTTAGTGAAAGACCAGTATCCGCATTTGTGACATTTTTGTCTCTTTTGTAAAGGCATCAGGACTGTTCAAGCTTTGCTTTTGCGAAGGATTCTTCGCTTTTGCGAGGGTCGCAATTGCAAATCCCGTGTCGCAAATGAGACATCTGCAGCATACATATAGCTGAGTATTCCGAGACTTAGCTTCATTTTATCATGTTTTGAACCCTAGTCTCGATGGGAGGCGATTTTGTGGAGGAATTTTCATACCAAATTATTGGGTAAGTAATTTTAATCAATTTCAATTATATTTCGTGATTATATATTAGATCTAACATCAAATTCATGAAAATCTAAGGGAAAATTTGGGGATTTCTGCCAAAGTTTTGAACAATGAAAATTTAGGAATTGAGAGTTGACCTCGGATTTGGAAACAAAACACATATATGGACTCGTGGAGCTATGGGTAGTCAAGACCTACCCTTATACCCGGGTCTTGACAGGGCAAGCCATGGGTTGACTTTTGTTGAATTTTTAGAAATTGTATAAAGATCATAGCTTTGTTAGTTGAAATTATTTTCTCTTGCATTATTTGATGAATTTAAGTCGTCTTTGGCTAGATTGAGCCGCGCGGATGTAAAATTGTGAAAGAAAAGCTAATTTGAGTATTGATTTGGCCGAATTGAGGTAAGTGTCTTGCCTAACTTTGTGGGAGGGAAACTACCCCTTAGGTTTTGAGTTGATTGTGCTATTTATGTTACGTGAAAGTCGTATGTGCAAGGTGATGAGTGGGTACACGGGTTATATGTGGTATTTGACCACTTTAGGTTATCTAGGCTCTTTCCATGCCTTCAATTGAATTGTCCTGACGTGTTTTGTCTCTCATTGCTATTCTGCGCTCACATGCTTTAGTTGACGTTGCTAGTACTTATTGTACCCCTTACTTGTCATTTTGCCCTTACATGCCTTAGTTGAAGTTATTGCCTTCCTTATTGTCTTGTTACCTTTTAACTGTTGAGTCCATTCCATGACTCCGTGCCTATTTGCTACGCGTCTTAATTGTTGTACTTGCACACCTTAGTTGTCACGTGCTTTACTTGTCCTGTTGTTTTTGTAATATCTGTTGTGTTCCTTTGATTGTTACGTGATTCCTTTTTGTCGTGTACTTATACCCTTTGATTGTAGAGATTCTTGTAAATTGAGTGATTGGATTGTTGTTGTTAATTTAAATTGCTCGTGGATCGGGTTGCACGCCGCAACAGGAGAAATAAGGGAGGATTGTGAAATGATAATACAATGGGATCGGTTGCACGCCGTAACAAGTGGAATAAGGGAGGATTATGTGATACGGTGAAATAAGGGAGAATTTGATATTAATACAGTGGGATTGGGTTGCATGCCGCAACAGGTAAAATAAGGGAGGACTATGTTATACGATGAAATAAGAGAGAATTTGATATCGGGTTGCGCGCCGCAACAGATTTTATATGTTATTCTTGATATTGATATGGTGAAATAAAAGAGGATTGTGTTTGTACGGTGGGATCGGGTTCACGCCGCAACGGATTGTGTGTGTTGTATTCATTGTTGTATTGTGTTAGCTTTTGGTATTTATCATGTGAGATGCTGAGGACTGATATCTCTGAGTTTACTAATTTCGAGGATTGAGTTGTTTTCACTAGTTTAGGCTTTGTCGTCATTTTCTGTTTTCCTTTCCAATTACTATTATTTTGGTGAATTGATTTGTAAGATGAGTTTACTACGATGAATCATTACCTCATACCCTGTAGAGTTGTTGGTAATACAACGGTTTTATATAAAGGAATTATTAACATGCTTATCTTATGTGACTCTTACATTAAAACTCGTCTTTTCCTCCGGTATTTTACTATTCTTAATAGTTGTCATATTTTACTTTAATTGATTTTTCAACTTAAACTCCTCACCCTATTTGACAATTTTATCTTACTTACAAATTATTATTATGTTTTTATTTAACAAACTCTAAATTTAATTCAGTGGCTATCCGATGCTTTATTTTAATTAGAAATACTATTTTCTTCACCCAAATAATTTATAAAATAAACTCAATTTTTTCAATCGATTTCCTACTTTATACCAGGTTGTTATCATGCCTTATTTTATAAGATTAAATCTCCTGAATATTTTAAAGTAGTATTTGATACGGATACAAGGTACATGGTAGCACGTGAATTTTTGCCGTTCGAAACTGATTTGGAAAAATATGGGCACCAGGTGCCATGTGTGTAAGGTTTGGAAGTTGTGACTTATGATCTGAGATTACGAGATGTGGTACCTGGGGTAATTCTTATTGAAATTTGTGCATTAGAAATGATTTGGTTGATTGAGCTGTCATTGGGTTCCCTTACTTGAACCCATTCATATTTCATTTGTACCTCGACTATGTTGTTTGCTTAATTACTTGGTTGTTTCTCGTTGTCATTCGTGCTCCCCTTATTTTGACTACTGATTGTAATTTGAGATCTTTTATGCTATTGGCCTTATATTGATATTCTTTCCTTGTTAGCTTTATTTCATATCCTGCACAGGTTTACATGTCCGGTAGGTGTCTTGACCTGGCCTCGTCACTACTCTACCGAGGTTAGGCTTGATACTTACTGGGTACCACTGTGGTGTACTCATGCTATGCTTCTGCATATTTTTGTATAGATCCAGGTATATCGGGTCAAGTTGGTTCTAAGACTTATGCCTGTGCGGCTGGAGACTTCAAGGTACACCTAGCGGACGTTCGCAGGCTCCAAAATCACCTTCTGTTACACTTTATTTCCATTGTGTCCTATTAGCACGGGACAATGATGTATTGTTATTTCTACTGACTCTTAGAAAAGCTTATGACTTGTAGTACTGGTTTTGGGGTATTATGTTGAGATTCTTTGCTTATTATAGAACCTTCTGTTTCATGCTTATTAGTTATTTGGTTAGAGATTTATTATTAAATCAGCATGTGTTAGGCTTACCTAGTCTTAGAGACTGGTGCCATCACGACATCTTACGGAAGGAAATTGGGATCGTTACACCTAGGCTTGCACCGCAAATGCGGTAGGATTTCCACAGGTGCGGACGCGCAGAAGCACGAGTAGGAATGCAGAAGCGGGATTTTGGCCGCAGAAGTGGCAGGTCAGAGTTTAGGTGGACTTCGCAGAAGTGGGATTTTTTCACAAAAGCGGAATCGCAGGTGCGATCATTGTGTCCGCAGGTGCGGGATCGCTGCGCAGAGGTTATAAACAAGGGTTTGAGCTTTTTCTCTTATTTTGAAATTTTGGAGTTCAGGCTAGGGCAATTTTTGGAGAGTTTTCCATCTAGATTGAAGAGGTAAGTGATTTTTAATCACTTTTGTCTGTAAATATTGAATACCCATTGATTTTTATGCGTAATTTTCATGAATCTAATTGAGAATTTGGAGATTTTTGGATTGTCAATGGAGAGTGAAAGTTAAGGATTTGAGGGTCAATTTATGGTTGGAATTGGGTGATTTTGGTATAGTTAGACTCGTAATTGAATGGGTGTTCGAATTTTGTGAATTTTGTCGGATTTCGAGGTGCGGGCCCGGAGTTGACTTTTTGGGTTGACTTTTTGACTTGAGTGAAAGATCTTAGCTTTATCTTTTGGAATCATTTCCTATGGCTTTTGTTGATGATATTGCGTTGTTTTGGCTAGATTCTAGCCGTTCAGAGATTGATACGCATAGGAAGGGCTTGTTAGAGGAGTGATTTGGCTTGCTTGAGGTAAATATCTTATATAAACTTGGTTGAGGCACTAGTTACCTAAATTATTTGTGATAGCTACGTGATATGAGTGGGGCATATGTGTGGGGTTGAGCCCATATGCGTGCACGATGTACTATTTTCATGCTCGGGGTTATGTTTAGGCTATACCATGCCTTGAAGTATTTGTTAAGCTTCAAGCCGATATGTTTCTCCTATTTGTACCCATATGTGAACTATTTCTACCACATTGAGAATTCATTGAGCTTTTTTTCCTGGTTAGAAATGATAAACTGCTATTCTATAATGAAATTGCCTGTTTTTAGCTGTAATAGCACATATCGCACATGCCTACACTATAGCATGTTAGTTATACTAGTCGAGGAGTATGAAATTGATAAACATTCATCATGTACATGTATTCTCATTTATTTGCTTTCTCTGTGTTATGAGCTAGACTGTAGCCTGTGACCATGCGCGGCGGATTGTGATTGTTGGCAAGTGAGTTGTCTATGTGGTTGATATTATTGGCAAGTAAGTTGTGAGTGCAGCACGTGAGTTGTCTGTGCGGATCCAAATATTGATATTATAGCACGTGAGTTGTCCATCAGCATAAGAGTTGTTTGTGCAGTTATTATTATTAACACGTGAGTTGTTCGTACAGCACGTGAGTTATCCGTGCAACGTGTAGATACAGATCCATCCCCTAGGATCACCCTCTCATGTTCCTCTCTTGATGGTGTACACACGATTATTGAGAAAAACTGATCAATGGTTTGGTACGGAAATGGAAGGGTTGAGGAAAGTCTGGCCAGTGTTGTTTGGAATTGCATTCCATCTTTACTTGCTATTTCCATGGTTATTATCTGATTTATCTGCATATCATCTTATATATTGTACCAGTGACTGAACAGAGATTTTTGAGTAATTGTACACACAAACAGGTAGTCCTTTCATTACCTTATACATGATCACATTATTGTTCTGTACTTGTTAGATTTATGAAACTGTACAGTTTATAGCAGGTATCATTATAATTCTTGCTTATTTTACCTCGCCAAGGTTAGTTATTATACTTATTGAGTATATTGGGTCGGTTGTACTCATACTGTACCCTACACTTAATTGTACAGATCCAGGCATGGGGACCAGTTATTAGCAGTAAATTTGCTTGTTCGACTATCTTCAAAAGGCGAGGTAGTGCTGCATTCTTGGCCGCAGTTTTGACTTGTCTCTTCTTATATACTGTTGTTTCAGTTTAGACAGTATTATTATTTACTTTAAGGCTTGTACTCCGTTGTAGAGTTCAAGACTCCGTATCTACCAGTTTCTAGGGATTTATCTTGTATTAGCGGTATTGTGTACATTAAGGTTTCAGACTTATGCTATTTATATATATATTGCTATTCTGGTTCTTTATTTCTATATTTTGGTATCAGAGCCCTAGGTTCATAGATATTACGAGCCGTGAGCAAGTTCAGTAGAGTCTTGAGAATCGGTGCGGAGACGTCTGTATTTATCTTCGAGAGGCTACCGAACTGTTAAGAAACTTCACTTTCTTGTATTCTTGTCGTGCGAACTTGTAATTTTCGAAAGTTAACATGAATCTTCTATTCTCTCGCAGATGGTGAGGACATGTGCTATCGGATCAGGTGGACAATCACTAGTACCACTAGTTAGGGCCACGAGAGGCCACGGCCGCGGCAGAGGCCGAGGTATGGCTTGTAGTGTAGCCAGAGCAATACCTGTGGAGCTAGTAGTTGCTCCAGCTCAGGAGCAGGTACCAGAGATTATTGAGCGGGTGGGACCAGCTCAGGCACCAGCAGTGCCCATTGTGATCCCCGGCCTTCATGAGGCCTTTGTCCAGGTATTGACTGCGTACACGAACCTGGCTCAGGCGGTTTTAGTTCCAGCTGCACCAGCCAATTCACAAGGTGGGGAAGGTGCCCAGAATCCTGCCGCCCATACTCTATAGCAGCTAGCTGAGGGTCAACAAACATCGGGTGTATTGCCAGTTCAGTCGGTTGCTGTCACTAGAGCCTAGGTTGGTCCCTATATGAGTGATGAGGAGCAGGAGACACTGGAGCGGTTTGGGAGTCTTAAGCATCCAGAGTTCAGTGGAGCAGTTTCGGAGGATGCTCAGGATTTTATAGACCGATGTCAGCGGATTCTTCGCACAACGGGTATTTCGAACAACAGTGAGATTTTATTTACCCCTTTCCAGCTGACTGGGGCAGCCTACCGATGGTGGCAGGCTTATGAGTTGAGTAGGCCAGCCGATGCAAATATGCGTGCAAGGGGTACTATTTTCATGGTCGGCTAGCGTTTAGGCTATACCATGCCTTGAATTGATTGTTAAGCTTCAAGATGAGATGTTTCTCCTATTTGTACCCATATGTGAACTATTTTTACCACATTGAGACTTCATTGAGGTTATTTTTCCAAATTGGAAATAATAAACTACTATTCCATGATGAAATTGTCTGTTTTTAGTTTTGATAGCACACATCGCACATGCCTACATTATAGTATATTAGTTATACCAGTCGAGGAGTAAGAAATTGACAAACATTCATCTTGTACTTGTATTCTCGTATATTTTCTTTCTCTGTGTTATGAGCTAGACTTGTATCATGTGACCACGCCGGGCGAATCGTGATTATTGGCACGTGAGTTGTCCGTGCAATTGATATTATTGGCACGTGAGTTGTCCGTGCAGCACGTGAGTTATCCGTCAGCATGAGAGTTGTCTGAGGTTATTATTATTAGCACGTTGAGTCGTCTGTGCAGCGTGTGGATACGGATCCATCCCCCTCGGGTCACCCTCTCATGTTTCTATCTTGATTGTGTACACACGTTTATTGAGAAAACTGATCAGTGGTTTGGTATAGATATGAAAAGGTTGAGGAAAGTCTGGCTAGTACTGTTTGGAATTGCGTTCCATCTTTACTTGTTATTTTCATGGTTATTATCTGATTTATCTGTATATCACCTTATATTTTGTACCAGTGACTGAACAGAGATTTTTGAGTAATTGTACACACACAGATAGTCCTTTCAGTACCTTATACATGATCACATTACTATGCTGTAATTGTTGGATTTTTGAAACTGTACAGGTTATAGCAGGTATCATTATAATTCTTGCTTATTTTACCTCGCCGAGGTTAGTTATGATACTTCTTGTGTACATGGGGTCGGTTGTACACATACTATACTCTGCATTGATTGTGCAGATCCAGGTGCAGAGACCAGTTATCGGCGGTAGATTTGCTTGTTAGACTATTTTCGAGAGGCGAGGTAGAGCTGCATTCTTGGCCGCAGTTTTGACTTATCTCTTCTTATGTACTGTTGTTTCAGTTCAGATAGTATTATTATTTACTTTCAGATTTGTATTCTGTTGTATAGCTCATGACTCCGTATCTACCAGTTTTTGAAAATTTATCTTGTATTAGCGATATTGTGTACATTGAGGTTTCAGACTTATGCTATTTATATATATATTTCGTTATTCTGGTTCTTTATTGCTATATTTCGACTTGTCTACCCGGTGTGTTAGGTGCTATCACGACGGATTAAAATTTTGGATCGTAACAAAAACGTACAAGATCAGTTACAACCCAACTTGAGAACATACCGTTTTTTGATGTTACTGAATTAAAATTATGGATTGTTAATGTTAGTTGGTAAAGACGTGAGATAAAACTTTCATTTTATTATAGTTGGCATGATCGCCATACCGGACAAGTGATTTTAATTGAACAATTAAACAACATAGGAAAGTTGCTAGTTGATAAAAATTTATGAATAATTAAACAACACAGGGAATTTCTAGTTGGCAAAGCTAGAGAACGATTTAACATGATGGGTAGAGAACGATTTAGAATGAAGATGATACCAAAGTTCTGTCTTATCCGACAAAACTTATGAACAAAGTAAGATTTACGCATCGATAAAGTTGTAAACAATTTGATAAGAAATATAACATGAAAATAGTATAATAATTCTGCCCCTCTCGATAAAACTTGTAAACAAAATTTTTTCATTCTTTTGAGGATGTAACGGCCGAAGCTTTTTGCTTAAAAAATGCTTAAACATATAACAATATGGTCGTCTGTCACTCAAAGTATACATGGAAGAGAACAAGATTGTTGCCGCTGATGATTTATGTTTGGAATATAGTAGATATGTCATAGATCCAGTTTCATATTTAATAATTTAAATATATTTTTGTAAATGTTATTTGATATAAAATATATATGGCATTTGATATTCTTTTATCATTGTTATTAATTGCTTGATTAACTTGATAAGATCCTTGATTAAATTTTGAGACTTGACATTGTGATGGAGATCATGATAACGAGAGTGAAGTTTCTTATAATTTAATCTAAATTTGTTTTTGATCATAGGATTATTAATTTGGACATTAGTAATCCGGATAGATCAATATTTATGTGATTGTCTTTATGAGATAAAGATTAGTTGATCTCATTAATTAAATCACATAAATAGATGATGTATACAGAGACATGATCATTGAACCGACTAATTGGATAATTTATAATGGTTAGAATTACCATAAACTGTCAATAGGATATTCTCTTGAAGAATGTGATGTAAGAATTTCCTTTGACCTAAGATCATCATAGTAATTGACAAGTTATTTATTGTGCTTTGATACCAGACATCTATCACTACTAAAAATCAGGTGAAAAGCGACCGGAAAAAGCGACCAAAGTTGGTCCCTATCTGCCAAAAAGCGACCAAAAAGCGACCACAATGGTCTGGTCAGTATTTAGGTGGTCACTAACAGATAGCGACCAATTTTGGTCCCAACACAAAAGAACCAAACATTCCAAAAAACGTATAGAGACCAACTTTGGTCGCCAATTAGCGACCAAAGTTGGTCGCTGTTTGAAAAATACAGAAAATTAAATTCAGCATATAGCGACCAAAGTTGGTCGCCAATCCTGAATTTAATTTTCTGTATTTTTTGACGAGCGACCAACTTTGGTCACGTATCAAAAAATACAGAAAATTAAAATCTGAAATTAGCGACCAAAGTTGGTCTCTATTCCAGAATTTTATTTTATGTATTTTTCAAAAAGCGACCAACTTTGGTCGCTAATGGCGACCAAGGAGCGACCAGCTTTGGTCGCTATTGTGTAGAATCAATTTTTTTTTCATCAAAATAGCGACCAACTGGCGACCAAAGTTGGTCGCTATTTTTGGTATATTTTTTCCAGAAACTGCCTGTTTTGGCAGCTACACCACCTGCCAGTTTTACCAAATTCCTAAAAGAAGCATTTTATGCCATTAAAACAACAACAACGACAAGAACAACTACAACAAACAACAACGAGAATAACAACTACAATAAACAACACATTAAACAACAACATTAAACAACAATAAGGTTTAAAGTTAAATGAACTTATACATTATATAAGCTGTTATTACAATTCAACGTCTACTAATGTCTACATCATCAGCGTCATCGCCGGATGAAGTGTCATCATCAAGCTGACCACCCGGCGATGATTCACGTGACCGGGGAATCGGAAAAGAGCCAGAAGCCAAGAGAGATTTGATCTGCTCTCGTAGAGCAGCATACTGAGCATCTCTAAGTTTATCTTTCTTCTTCTCTCTTTCTTCTCTCTTCTTCTCTCTTTCCTTGGCAGCTTCTAGCTCGGATGTGAGCTTTGCTACATGGTCCCGCATAGAGGCGAGGTTGTCCCCGTCAAGCGACT
>MCJB01032678.1:48092-65464 GCA_002018475.1 Nicotiana obtusifolia | reverse complement strand
GCCGTATCTGGTGCCACGCATGTCACGAGATATTGTATACGTGGAGATACTGTTGCTGGTACCACGTTTGTGATGTGATATTGTATATGGGGGAGCGGGTGGCACGCCTACCACAGGACGTTATGAGAAAAGGGCGAATGATGCGCCAGTATATAAATTGAACGATCAAATGTTCTTATTAATGACGGATATGGATGTAATCACTTCTATCTTGTAATTCGGATTACTGATGAATTAATTAATTGAGTAATCGCTAAAAAGGTAATAAAAAGGGTTAGTGTCTAATTCATTGGATGAGGTCTTAGGTGTCAATAATAGTCTATAGAAGTCCGGTGTCATAACATTAGTAAGATGTCTAGGTTTAACGGAAAAATGAATGGGACGGGGGAAGGTTAATCTATAAACTTAAGTAGTAGTAAATTGTTAACGTCGACTTAGTGAATTAGGAGTCGTGTAGTAGCCTAGTTATAGTTACTTCCCCCTGGCCAGGTTGGGTGTTGATGATATAATGTCCCAAAAAGGGGATCTTGATGTGATGTATGATTCCAATGTGTGGATATTGATGTGATTGTGGTGACATGCATAGGTGGAGAGGCCGTATCTGGTGCCACGCATGTTACGAGATATTGTATACATGGAGATACCGTTGCTGGTACCACGTTTGTGATGTGATATTGTATATGGGGGAGCGGGTGGCACGCCTGCCACGAGATATTAAACAGCGTGGAGAAACCGTTGCTGGTACCACAGCTGAGATGAGATATGGTGAATGTGGTGACATGTATAGGTGGAGAGACCGTAGTCGGTGCCACGCTTGTCACAGGATGATTGTGTTCTATATGGATATGATTGGTTGCCAAATGGCAAATGTTATTTGAAAGTTGTTGACCAGTTTAATTTCGTTGATTTAAATATTGAAATACGTATGTTCATTTACTTCCTTATCTGTTTAATTGTCCATGTATATTTGCAAATTGTCGTAGTTGCATAGATATATAGATATATCATGTTTAACAGGATTATCTGGAGTCCGGTCTAGCCTCGTCACTACCTCGCCGAGGTTAGGCCAGGCACTTACCAGCACATAGGGTCGGTTGTGCTGATACTACACTCTGCACTTTTGTGCAGATACCGGCGCAGCTGGTGTCAGACAGTAAGTAAGGCGGACTTCCAGTTTTTGCGCGACTTTCCAGGCGACTCAAGGTAGGACTGCAGCCGTTCGCAGCTCTTGACGTCATCTGTCTATATTTTTGTCTCTATTTCCATGTAGCTCGGAAATAGCATTTTTGATATTTTTCAAGACCTTTGTATGTAGTAAATCTTAGACTGTCTGTGAAACTGCGTCACCAGTTCTTGGGTAGATTTTGTAAAGGAAAAGACGATGTATATAATATATAATATTTCCGCATTTTGGTCGTTTATTTAATTATGCAAATTATGAATGATCGATTATGGTTGCTCACGTATTAAAGGAAATTAATTATCGGCTGGCCTAGCTCCCATTAGTAGGCGCCATCACGAATCCCAAGGTGGGAAATTAATTATTGGCTGGCCTAGCTCCCATTATTCTGTGCATTACATTTGATGTCTAGAACTTGCCCCATGTGTTTGCAAAGCGAAATAGTAGTTTTATTTAGTCTTGGAAGTGATATAGGCGTTTCTTTGTTGAGCCAGTTATATGCTATTACCCACCTAATTTTTATGTATCTTAGTTAACCCCTTTGAGCCTGTAGTCCTATTTCTTTGGCAACCACATTACAAGCCTTACCTATTTTTTTGAATTGACTATCTATTTGAACCTTTTCACGTCCTCATGAGCACTTGAAATTGTTATGAACTTTGTAAACGTTGAAGTGTGGGGTGGTTGGTTTGGCTTTTGAGTGGAACTATTAAAATAAGGAGAAAGGTGCAATATTTTGAAAAAGTGAGAGCCACTTGAAGTGAATGAGAAAAGAGAAATATAGTTGTATTGTGGTAAAAAATATTCCTTGATAGTTGTAACTCTTGATGTAATTGTGCTTAAAGAAGTAGGGAGTTAATATATATTGATGTGAAGTAAGAGTTATTGTTTGACATAAGTGTGGGGTTTTGAAAGGTAAATTGTATGTATCAAAGTGCTTAGGGAGGTGTAGTCACTCTTATATCCATACCTTACAACCAATTAAAGTCCTACTTAATCCTTGACTGGATGAGCCAAATTAGTAGGGTAGTACACGACAGACAAGCCTATGGTACGTCTTTTGTGGCATATGAATGTTATTATTGAGAGTGAGCGAATTCATTCTATCTTGACTTCCTAATTGTTTTTAAATTTCATTGTGTGTGGAACTACTACTCTCTATTGTTGGTGAGGGCACTTGATTCATAGAGGAAAGGTAATGTCATTGACCTTTGTGTTAGAGTAAGTGAGCAGGTTGTGAAAAATGTGTGGTACTTGTGAGTAAAATCTTGAGGTGAGGAGTTATGTCAAAATGCTTAACATATTTTAAATATTCTTGGTATGATGAGTTAGGAGAGTTGTTTAAAAAGGTCGTGTCTTTATAAAGTGTAGTCTGATTGCTCGAGGACGAGCAATGATTTAAGTGTAGGGTGTTGATGGTAGGCTATAATCTCGTGTTTTAGTCGGTTATTGCGCTCTAATTCACTGTACTTTTATTATGTTTGAGTTTTAACCGCTAATGTTTTGTACTTATTGTGTGTTTTATGCCTTGTAGGAGTGATTTCGAGTGATGTAGATGTTATGGAGCTAATTCGAGTTATTTTGAGCTTTGAAGTCGGAGTAAAAGCCCAAAGGATTAAGCTGGAATCGCGTTCGGGGGTCGAGAACCACATCTGGACTTCAAAAATCGAGCAAAAAAGCAAACTCAGCGAAATTTGCACTGATGCGACGCATAGTGCGATGCAGCAATGTATTTTTGGCTGCCTGTCAGAAGTTCAGCTCTTTGGATTTTCCCACTAATGCCCCACTTGACGCGTCGCCCCATGCGGCACGCCTGTACAAATTTTACAGAGCCAATGTCCTATTTCGGCTAGGAGAAGGTGATTTCTTCTGGGCCCGGCCCTACTTGGTATAAATACATGGAAAATGATATTTTCCAGACTTTTGACAGATAATCGACCGAAGGAGGCTAAGGAAGAGTTGGAGGAGCAAAAGCACAAGGATTTCAACATTCCTTCCTCACTCAAGACCCAAGTTTGGATTGAATTTATGTTTTCCTATATCTTAATTATATTTGTGATGAATTACTCCATGTCTATGGATTAGTTTCCTTTAGGGTTTGATGGATTTGGTGTATTGATATTTGTTTGTGGATTATAACTCTAGTTCTATGTATTGAGCGTTTTTGGATGATTTAATTGTTGCATTTATATTCACTTGTTCATGTAATCAAGTGAGGCACAGCTTGTGATATCTTTGCATTATATTGTCGGTTGAGTTCATTAATCTTTCTTAGTAATCGAAAGAGGCCAGTTGAATCATTGATTAAACCTATTTGGGAGGATAATCGAGAGAGGTTTTCCTAAATACCAATCCACTGTGCATTCTTGCATATCTTCACAGAGCTTAAATTTGTTCATCTCGTGAGGTTGAGACTTAATCGAGAGAGGAGTTTCTACTAAACAATTGAACTAATAATTAAGTGAATTCAAGAGACTCACTTGAACATTAAAAGTGAATTATCTAGAGTTAAATCCTAGACAATTATCTTGGCACCTATCCTATCAAAACCCTATCTTCTCCTATTGATATCTTTCTTTGATATTCCTTGCTTCGATTGTCATTAGTCAATAACTTTAGATTCTTAGTTAATTTTAGTATTAATCACATAAATCTCAACTGTTGATCATCCTGGATAGTAATTAAGCTATAAACTACGAGAATACTGTTTAATTCCAATTCCCGAGGATACAATATTATACTATACGATTTTCAGTAACTTAGATCACTCGAGAAATCAATGCTGGGAAGCTGGGTCTGACGTGGGAAGGTCCCTACTGATTTTCAGCTGTCACCGGTAAAGGATCGTACGAGCTGGAAAATCAAAATGGAGTCAAATTTCCTATCAATTGGAATGTGACTCACCTCAAAAGGTAGAACTGCTGATGGATCCTACCAATACTGAATGTATGTGCTGCACTTTTTTTCTCTTCGACCAGTTTTGTCCCAATCGGGTTTTTCTGTCAAGGTTTTTAACGAGACAACAATGGAAAGCGTACTGCGAGAGGAGCGTCATCGGCAAAGTTAAGACCTTTAATGGCATGCATTGAAATCACAAACTACTATGGGATGGTTAAATAATCTTTGGCTTGATGGCAAGTTCCTAATGGGAAACAAACTTGCCATTGAACCAAAGACTATTTAACTGTTCACGAGTTGTTTCCATTAACAAAGCAAGACTTCTAGTGGTTCAATTCGCATACTTCGCATCGAACAGTAGGGGGAATATTATTAGATACGGCAACAAGAATTCCACAAAAATCGGGGTTTGTGAGAACCGGGAACAATAATGTGTCATCGGAACCGGGGACTGCATGGCCAGCAACCGTAGAAACAAGTTGTACAAGTTAGCCACATGTATTGGTAATTTCTTATTTTTAGCAAACGAATTCTTATGTACTTTTAAAGATAGAAGGAATAAAATGAAATCCTTTTATTTTTATCTTGTTTCTTGCCTAAGATGTGTTGATTTTATCATTTGAAAGTTAATAAAAAAATTTCAAATGCTTGTGCCGGAAAGAATAGGAGACATCCACTTTAACAGCACCGTAAACATAAGAGATCCCTCTCTTGTGAAACCCTCATAGTAAAGTTTTGATCCGGAAAGAACTTATTCCCGGAATCAGAAACTATTGAAAATGTGCCCGAAGCTTTAACTAATTCAACGCAAAGAAAATATATCTTGCACAACACTTAAGAAAAATTCTTATTTATTTGTCAAAAGTGCCAAACTCGATGAAAAGCTTGGCATAATCACAGTTGTACAAAAAAACAAAGGAAAGGGGAAAAACAACAAAAGGAAAAAATCTAAGCATTATTGCCGCGCGGAGCCCGGGTATAGAGAAGTATCTACGTCCCTTCCGGTGGAAGAGGGCGGATCAGCCGCGGGTTTGGAGCTTGGACCTTCATCATCATCCTCTTCAATTTCATCCTCAGTTCCCAAATACTCAGAACCGGTGCTTGAAGAGTCACTTACAGCAAGTTGAGCAAGGAGACATTCTCGAGCAGTTAACTCCAGTGTTCAGGCTTTAGCGATGCAATCATCATTATCAGTGATGCCCGCTTTGGCTTCTTTCAAGGTTTTTCTCCTCATATGATACATAGCATAAGTCTTTTAAAAAATGAGGGAATCCCTTGGTACTGGAGCTTTTCCTTAAGTCTGTCAACCTCGGCCTGAAGGTCATCCCTCTCGGATCTCATGGCACCGAGGCTAGAATCAAGATCACGAGTTGTAGATGAATCTGGTTTTGCGCCGTGATCTTCTTGAATCTCTCTTCCATTTCGGCCCTCTTCTCCTCGGTGGCACTAGCCTCCTCGATTTTGGAGATAAAGGTTGCCTTCAAGTTATTCCCTTGTTCCTCAGAGGCAGACTCGCACTCGGCAGCAGCAAGCACAGTATCTTGAAGCTCAACCCACTTAGCCTTAGCATCTTGAAGTTGTGCATGTAATTGAGTGGCTTCTTGGCTGTGGGCCATTACTTCTGCTCACTTTGTTGCAACCGGGCCTCAATCTCACCCGCCTCAGCAACTTTTTCCTCCAACACTGGGAGGAACACGACAAGTTGGTCCCTTTCGACCAACAGTTGATCCCGCTCGGAGGCAAGCCCTTGCTTATCAAGGATAAATTTCTGCAGGCCCTCAAAAGCAATAAAGTTGGCTTGTAAAGAAGACTATCAAGGTTAGAAATCCTGTTATAACAGAAAAATAGAGAGCAAGTGATAAGAAAGCAAATACAGTATCGTTGTCACATTACGCACTGTATTATTCAACAAACACTCCCCTAAAAGGGAGCATATTTTCTCTTATCTTTCTCTGAAGCCAGTGGCTTCAGGTAGTTGGCAAGCTCTACCGGCCTGGACAGCAGATGGCACTCCTTCGAAACGGAAAGAGTGGAGCTCCTCCTCCCTGGGGGATCTAGGAAAGGGGGTGAGTAATTGTGCCTCAAATTCCCATGGTCGGGGGATCGAGGAGGAGAAGCACCCTCTTTTCGAGCATTTGTTGCCGATGGGGAAGATGCAGTGGGTGCTAGTGGCAAAAGTGCAGCTGGTGTAGAGAGGCGTGAAGTTGTTGGCTTTGAAGGTTGAGAAGCAGCTGCAACATGAGCAACACTAATTATTGGTTGCTCAATGTCCGAAGGAAGAAGAGGCCCGGGGTCCGAGCTTCTTGGACAAGAAACAACAACAAGGATAGGACAATGGGAATTGACATCATCTACAAGATCCATCTCGCCCCAAAGTGCTTGGAACTCCTCTATGGTCGGATTTTAATGCTCCCCTGGCTGAGCCTCCATTTGAGCTGATGAAGATCGTTCTCTCCTTTGAAGGGAAGCTCTTCATCACTAGTTCCCCTTCATCTTGAATGACCACAGTGACCGTGGCCAGCTCGGTCATGGCCTTCTTTATATTCTTAATTTTATCCCCAGCCGAAAAAGAATGCTGCATTTTTTGTTACTTGTTCCCTGGCTGAGGACTCCAAGAGGAAGCACCACCACTAGAAGCAAACCCGCGGGCACTGCTTCGAACATGGGCACTTTGTAGCAGCCTAGCGGCCTCCGCTGGGTCACCTAAAATATCAACCTCGGGGCAAGTGACAGAGCCCTGCGGGAATCTTGAATCATGAAAAATGGGGAGTTAGAGAAATTACCTATGTTTGTGCAAAGACAAAAGAAAAAAAAGACTCGGTTTACATTGGTTCTTGGCATTCCACCCATATTTGGGGGTCGTTTCCTTTCATCGGCGTGATTCTGGTGTTGTAATATTCAAATCTTCAAAATCCACTGGCCCAGGCCTTAAACCCTTGGTGGTTCCCACCGTGTAGCTGAAACAATAGAAACAAAGAGGTCAACAATGACAAAAAAGGGTAATTTTACGAAGGAAAGAGCTGAATAAATTAAAAACTTACGAGAACAGTTCCATGATTCAGGAAAAGATGACGTCGTGGTCAGGATAATATCTTTGGTAGCAATGATGAAAAACCTCTCCATCCTTCCGCGGTCACTGTCATCATCCACGCTAGTGAAAAAGGTGTGGTGGGCTCGTTTGATGAAACTTATTACCTCCCCACAAAAGATTTTTGGGGAGTAGATATTCATCATATGTGCCAGGGTTGGGATTTTCCCAGTCTCCGTGCACAACTGGCATAGGCAATCCACTGTTTGCCATATAGATGGGCCTACTTGTGCCAAGCAGACCTGGTACTGGTGACAAAACTCCAAAATCACGGGGTCAAGCCCTTCACTCGCCTCCAAGAAGAACAGTCCCAAAGTAAAAAGATACGTATAAACATACGTAAAACCTTGGTGAAGGTAACCCGCCCTATCATATTCGGAGCAAAGATGTTAAGATTTGGACAGTTGCAGTCCTCCTCCATAACAGGAATGCTAGAAGGCAAATAGAGGAAGTGGAGCTGCTAACAACCCAAATCCGTGGGACGTGGATGGAAACTTCTCTTGGAAGTCATTGGCGGTGCTCAGGTGTTTGGGTATGATGGTGCTTACCGTGGGAGGCTCAGAATCAACGTCAGCTTCTTTGTCTTTGTTTCTCTTCGGGCCTCCACCAAAGAGAAGACCAGAGTTTTTAAAAGATTCAATAGAAGAAGCCATGGTAGTAAAAATATAGTAAAGTTTTTTAGAGAAAGAAAGATGGAAGTTTTCTAAGAAGGAGGAGGTTAAGTGGAGAAAAAATGTTGAACTTATGAAGATTTTGGAAGTGAAAGAGGTAAAATGATAAGTATAAGTAAAGGTATAGACGACAAAAATCGTGATTATGATTACTTCGAGAACCTGAATCGTGGGGCAACACGTGTTCGGGGGTATTAAATGCGAGAAGACGTGCGTCCTTTCAAGCGTCAGAGACTGTTCAGGAGATTTCCTGCCAAGAAATGAATCTTCACCCACTTCCTAGTGACACAAAGATATGTCACTGGAAAGCAGGGCGACTATCTGTATAGGGTAAAATTGGTCAGTAATAAATGGTCGAATGCTAGCATGCCACGTGGAACCGAAGACAGGTAAAAGGCGAGTCAAGTAACTACCAATACTGAGAACAACAGCTGCAGTTGGTATCGGATAAACCCCGAAGAGAGCTTGATCAACGGGAGCAGTTCGAATGTTTGCCATCGGATAGCATTTAATGAAGAATATTATCTATCATTAAATGGGCAGCCATTGCAAAGAATATTTGCATTCATGGCCTGCCGTTACATATTTATCAATGACTCCTTTATTGTCATTTAAGTGGGATTTGATCCAAGGATCTTGTTTCCCTAGGTATAGTTATAAATAGCTGGCTTCTGTAGCCACTGTCAGATTGGAAATTCTTAACAAAACTTATGATGTATTCTACTTTCATATTGTTTTCATTCTATCCTCGGAGATGCTGTTCTTGGAGCCATGCTTGTTATTTTTCATCAATCTTAATCGTTAAGTATTACTTTAATCTTGTTTATTTATTATTTTTAGATCAAATCAGTTCGCTTGTGTATAAACCATATATGAAATTCAAATGTAATAGACATATTTTTGAGTTGTGACAAAACTTACATATCTTACAGCATGCTTTGTTTATGATCTTAAAATTCCTTGTGTTCGGTAAGAAATGTTCTTTTATGATACAGCTTTTGCACGCACGATATATTTGTTGACCGTTTCTCCGACGATTCAACAACAGAAAAAGGACTTTCTGGCCCCACACCACTTCCTTTAAGATCGAGCCATGGTGGGACCTACACATCGCGGGATTGCCCACTCACTTCTATAAGCGTGCCCACAAAACCCCGCACTAAAGTGCCCGTTCCACTTGCAAAAGCCTGGCGCGTGATTTACTTTCCCTTAATCTCGCGCGTAATCCCTGAGGTCCATGTCAGACTCTTGCTCCCAGACATTCCTTCAAATTCCGCATCAAAGGTACAACCAGGATCGTTAACTGTACAACCTTTTAGTGCATACTCTTTTTTTTTTGGTCTTCTCACACGCATAGCACACAGTAGTGCGACAGTTATACTCCAAAATCTCGCCGTCGGCCCCCACTCCTTCTCTCTCCTTTCCCCGCCTAATTTGTCGCCGGCCGTTCGTAACGGTCATATTTCCCATCACTTTCTCTCTAAAACTCCCTGTTAGAGTCTTTCTCTATCTACTCATATACACATGCACTCACTCTCACTATAATTTCATTTCTGCACATTTCCATATTTCTAGTTGTAGTCAATAAATTCAGCTTGAGTTTGGAGAATTAGGGTTTCCTTTGTGTCAAATTTTGTAGATGGAGATGTGAAGATTCTAGAATGGTTACTGCAGTGTCAATGAGTTGTCAGAATCCGAAAAGGCCGCCATTGCTTCGTTCTGAAGCTGAAAATGCGCCTCAAAGAAGACCGAAATCGAGAGAGATTACATCTCGGTACCTATCGACATCATCTTCATCTTCTATCTCAACAACGTCATCTTCGAACACAAGTAGTTATTCATCATCGTCGGAGTCGATCGCATCACGGCGGAGTCAATCACCGATGTTAACTCGTCCCGTCGCAACGCCGGTTCAGAATTCCGGTTTGATTAAGCGGTCACAGTCCGTGGACCGGAGACGGCCGACGGCGCCTGTGACAAGGGAAATGTCTACTACGGCAAAGATGTTATTGACCTCCACAAGGAGTTTATCGATTTCGTTTCAAGGTGAGTCGGTTTCATTTCCTGTTAGTAAGAAAAACCCTGCTCCTACTAGGAACAATTTGAGTAGTGCGAAGAGGGGTACGCCGGAGCGGAGGAAAGCTGGACCGGAGTTAGTTATACCGGTGAAAGATCGGGCGGAGAACGTTATACTGAGTGATCAACAACGGTGGCCGGGGAGATTAAAACCGGTGAATTCAAGTTTTCTGACTCGAAGCTTGGATTGTGGCAACGAAAAGCCGAAATTTGGATCCAGAAGTGTACTTAGGTCATTATCAAAATCAGTGATTGATGACAATCATGGAGTTAAAATTGAAGCTAAATTGAAACCACAATGTGGTAATGTTGTTAAGCTCAATGTCAATTCAGATAGTGAAAGTGTTTCATCAGGGAGTACTTCAGGGGTCTATGAAGGTGGTAATGTAGCTCAAGGGCGAGGCAGTTCCGGTGGTATAGTTGTGCCAGCGAGGTTTTGGCAAGAGACTAGTAGCAGGATCCGATGCGGGGCGGAACCTGGTTCACCAGTGCCCAAAAATAGTGGATTGAAAACAGTGGCTCCTTCGAAGCAAATGTCTAATAGGAGAAATTTGATTGATAGTCCCACACCATCACCTTGGGGTATGCCAGCTTCTAGAGGTTTTGTATCTCCTCTTCGAGGAGGGGGAAGACCAGCTTCACCAGGTATTGCGGTGGCGCTATCCTCAAATTCTGTATCAAGGGGTATGCAAAGTCCGACAAGAACAAGAAATGGTGTTACGGGTACTCCACCTTCTAGAGGTTTCGTATCTCCTCTTCGAGGAGGGGCAAGGCCAGCTTCACCAGGTAAGGCAGTGGCACTATCCTCAAATTCTTTATCAAGGGGTATGCAAAGTCCGACAAGAACAAGAAATGGTATTACGGGTACTCCATCCACAAATTCTCTATCAAGCGGTACGCAAAGTCCTACGGGAATAAGAAATGGTGTAATGGATACACCATCAACAAATTCTCTATCGAGGGGTATGCCAAGTCCTATGAGAATAAGAAATGGTATTACGGGTACAATACCTAATAATGCTTGCATTATACCTTCAAGTTTGAGTTTTGCTGCCGATGCGAGAAGAGGAAAAGCTGGGGAGAATCGTATCAGTGATGCACATGAACTGAGGCTACTGAATAATCGGCAAATTCAATGGCAATTTGCCAATGCTAGAGCCGAAGCTGCTCTAATGGCACAGACAGAGACATCAGAGGTAAAGGTTTTCTAGTATGCCACTGGCTCTCTAGATATTGGTTAAAAACGGGTCTATTGTACAATTTTTTATTCAATAGTTCACTAAGATACTGCATATGCAGCATCAGCTTGGATTTTACTATTGGTTGCCAATCTTTGCATCGAGTATAAATGTGGAAAAGCTATAAATTCTTAAAACCCCAAACAAATAAACTCTGACTGTGGTTCTCGGAATGGTGTACTGTGCTTGACTGGTTGGAAGAGTGAGGATTGGAGGAATGAAGTAAAAAAGAGTAATGGTTGTTTTTCTTGGTCTGTTTGGAAGTAATGTTGAGAGGTATGCAACTCTTGCTGTGTTTCACTCTGTTTCCCTTTATACCTAACAATTTGAGGTTTACCAATGAGTTTCTCTCTCCTTTACCACGACCCTCATTTTCATGGTACCAAACATAGAATGTGTAGCTAGAAGGTCTCGAAGGCGTCTATATTTGCTGAACAACATTAATGTTAAACCAAACTGTCAGAGACTGCTACTTATAGAGGTGTAAAAGTTTGTGATAGATAAAAGGATTAGTTTCTTCAGACATCTGTAAGTTAATGAGAATATGGGTAAGGATTGTATGTTAGGAACTCATTTTATGATTTTGACAGAAACAAACAGGAAGTTTAATGCACAGGCATATAGCGCATTCGAACCATTGTGCATGCTTAATTGCGTGAAGAAAAAGAAATATAGTAAAGCTTTGGAGGGTTCACTACGCTGTTAAAGTCATCATTTTGATTGAGAAACCCTTCAATCCGGAGTGGTGAATTGTGGCCGCTTTATGCAGGAGAAGCATGAGAAGTGTCTAGAGCAAGACCTTTCCTTCTCAGTTTCATGCATTTGTTTTTTTCTTGTGTTTTATTCTTTTTTCCAAGGGTAGAGATTTGGATTGTATCAGTCCAATTTGGAGAGTGACTTCGACTAAATTTTTGTTTAGAGGAAGGATGTGCACAAGCTCCATAGAATCAAGCCTATGAATTAAAGGTGCAGTGCTAGTAGAAAGATGGGAGCTTTGTTGAATTTTAAGGAATTCGGGAGTTGAGGCTGATATGGTTCAGGCACGTGAAGAGGAGGAGTATAGACGCTCCTGTTAGGAGGTGTAAGAGGTTGGCCATGGCGGTCTGAGAAGAGGTAGAGGTAAGCGAAAGAAGTATTGGGGAGAGGTGATTAGGCAGGACATGGCGCTACTTCAGCTCACTGAGGACATAGCCCAGGATAAAAGGGTGTGAAGGTCGAGGATTAGGGTAGAATGCTAGTAGGTAATCGAGAGTTCCCCGTTCTTTACTAGTAGTATTAGTGCACTCTTGTATTTTCGTATTCTTTGATCTCTACTATTTGCCTGTTGTTTTGTTCGCTTTGTGTATCGTATTTCCCTGATTGTTACTATTTGATGCTACTTTTTCTTTTTCGGCTTCTCTTTGTCTCCCCTTTTTCCTTATCGTCTTTAGTCACCCTCTTCTTTCTTTCTTCTTCCTCCTCCTTCTTCTTCTTCTTCTTCTTCTTCGTCCCTTCTCTTCCTTTTCACCTTTTCTTAAGACGAGGGTCTATCGGAAACAGCGCCTCTACCTATTCAGGTAGGGGTACGGTCTGCGTCAAACCTACCCTCCCCAGACCCCATTGTGGGATTATACTGGGTATGTTGTTGTTGTTGTCTGCATCAGAAAAACAGTTTGGTTCTTGTCAGAGCTTGTCAGCTGCTGAATATGTTCCGAAAGACTTTAACACATATAGATACTTTATGAGATTGGATGGGATATTTGTACTTCTTCCCCACTTATCTGTTTTCTCGATCTGGATGCATTATATTAGGGTCTCTGTCTTCAGTTTGTCTGATCTATTGATAAACTCTATTCTTTCCGTCTAGTTGAAAATTCAACTGCTTTTATTATTTGAGTAGAAATTGCATGAAATTTTGGTGCTTCTCATTTAGTTATTTTGTACTAGAGGAACCTGTACAATGCATGGTTGGCCACTTCAAAATTACGGCATTCTGTTAAGTCCAAAAGAATCCAGCTGCAGTTGTTGCAACAAAATGTGAAGTTGTATTCCATCCTCAAAGGACAAGTAAGACTTGCTTCCTTTTTTTCCCAACCAAGCTTTAGGAATCCGTTGACCTACATAAATTTGCTCATATAACCATGCACCCATGAATTGCCACTGCTCGCAATGTAGATATTAGATGTGGGAATATGCATATGAATGTGAAAGGTATTTGAAGAAATAGAAACAAAGAAGAAACAAGATTAAAATTGATGATATCGTAATATTTCCTATTCCATTTTGTCCAAAAGCATTTTTACTATAGTTGGTTGTCTATTTGTTGCTAACGCCAGTAGGTGAACTAAACCATTCACTATGGAAACATTTTTTTTTTCATGACTGCAGATGCCAAGTTTGGAGAATTGGGATCTGACTGATGGAGATCACTCCAATTCTATGTCAGGAGCTATATGTGCTCTGGAAGTAAGCACTATTCGTCTTCCTGTTGTTGCAGGGGCTGTGGTATATCTTTCCTTTTCATTCTAACTGAAATTATATTTTCTTATTGAAGTTTTAGGTGCTCTTCATGTTAATTCTGCAGTTTTAGGCTGAGGGGATAATAATGTTCTTGGTTGTAATATCTACAGGCAGACGTTCAAAATGTGAAAGATGCTATCTCTTCAGCCGTTGATGTGATGCAGGCAATGGCATCCTCCATTTGTTCTTCACTGTCAAAGGTGATCTCATTCTCTTGTCTAATAAATAAATGAAACTTTATGGCTAGTGGACACTTATTTTTCAAATGCCAGGAAAGGGAAATGTGTAAGTAGCTAATTTGACTATTGTATTAAAAGATGTCCAAATCTTTTGTGTTTGAGGTTTGATAAAGAAGCACCAATCAAATTTAGCCCATACAAGTTGCTGAATGAGCCATCCTTTTTTTAGGAGTGGTGGGTGAGGGGAGGGCAGATAAGAGAGCCATCCTTATAGCAAAGTCAGACCTTTTGACCACATTTATTCTTCTTCTTGTTAGCATAACACGTGCAAGCAATGCATAATACAGAACTATTTATACCTTTATAGTTGTGATTGATTCACTATGACCTGTGATTCACGTGTCAGGAAATCCAGCACAAAGAGAAAATGACGACCAAAATGGAAGATATATGACTTATAACAGTTCTGTTATACAGAAGGAAGTTGTCTCATAAGACCTATATCTCTCAAAATCTTTTCACTTAGCTAAAAGCATAGTAGAATGGAAGCAAAGGATCTTTCTAGGAGATACCAACTAGTTCAGATTAAAGATGAAATACTTACATTACTTCCGATGTTTGCCCGAAATCTTTTTAGCCTAGTAGAAACTTAAATGACAGTATAAGAATAAGTGGAACCTCTAATTTAAATAATTGATTTACCTTAAAAGGCAAATTATTTATCAATATTACACTAAAATGAGCCTCAAAGCTTGAATAAACTATAGAGGATTCATAACAGAGGACCCAACCTCAACTACTAGTATGGGATTGAGGCCTAGTTGATTGACTCACTCAGTGCAACACGGCCTAGTTGATTGATTGATTAAATCAAAAATTGCGCAAATCTAAACAACCAACCTTCACTTAGGCTTGTAAAATGTATTTACCACTCTGTGTTAGAGTTCTTTAGTATTCCTTTAGCTTGTAAACCTGTGATTGGAATACGCTATGCCTTTGGCAAGTTAATCTCGTATATTTTTATTATCTTTTGCTGAGTGGTCTGGTCCAAACCTACCTCCCCTATTTATAATCTCCTTCACAGCGTGTGCGAATATATGGTTGCATTTTCCTTCCTCATGGTATGGGCACCTCTCTTACTCCCCCGACCTATTCCATAAAGCCAGCTTTCCTTGTTCAGTTGTCCCATAAAATTTGATCTTTTTCTATAATTGATAATGTTTTTATGGAGAATTTAGTTTTAGATAATTCAGAATTTTTTCTCAAATACAACTTAGTGAGGATTGGAATGAAAAAGGACACAAATGTAGCGAAATAATATTTCTTTAAGACTGGAAAGGTCTTATCAAGCTCATAGTATTATGGAATATGAGTTCCCCTGGATTAAACAATCCTGTTGTAGGTTTACACCATGCATGATCAGTCATTAGTGTGAGAACAGTTTGGAGAAGATTTGGAGGAGTTTCCGTAATCATATATTTACACCATGGGTGTGTCTTAGAGTTTTTACTTGTTGACCCTAATTATGGATGGTCTAACTAATACAAGATTGGTTGATGAAGCTTCCCTATTTAGCAGATGATTTTTTATAATTTTATAAAGACTAGCAAGGGTTGTCTTATAAATGATGAACTAGCAAGGGAGTCAACAAAAAATTTGAACTTGCAGTAGCACTTAGGAGACTAGAAGTTTTAGGATAGGTAGAAGCAAAACAGAATATATGTACTTCAAGCTCAGTTCCGAAGATTAGCCGGAAGTCTGGTGTCTAAATCCTGACAATCCAGATAGCTAAACTTAGTCTTCCAAGAGAATGCCGTATTAATGAAGATGTACCAGATAAAATTAAAATAGAATTGATGAAACATAGGAGTGGTACGAGAGTTCTTGCGATATAAAGATATTTATTAAGACGAAAGACAAGTTCAATGGAACAATTGAATGTTAAATGTGAGCGAATATTGATCCTCTAAGAACCAACATACTTAGAAGATGAATGTTTTCGAAATGCAGATGTTAAGATGGATGTGCAGTGATACAAGATTAGTAAGTTCGGAATTAAAACATGCAACAAATGCTGCAAATAGCAGAGATAGAAGATAAAATGGGAAATAGTCGTCTGAGATGGTTTGATCATGTATTCTTATGTAGGCGTCTGAATGAGTAGTTCGTAGGTGTGATAATATGATGACTGAAGGTTAAATATACAAGGTAAACATTACTAACTTGGAGGAAAATTCTATCAAACCTATCTTAATTATCTCTGGTTCAACTTAGATTTAGTCAATAGCAGAATAAAATAGAAGTAAAATAACCCAATCTCTCTTAATATCTCAGTTTTGGCAATTTAATTTGTATGGTACGCTTGTCCGATCTTCTAGGAAACTTCAGATCTTAGATTATGATGGTCCTTATTTCCTATTTTACTGGTTGGACAACATCATAAAGTGTTTCACTTGGGGTCTGATCATTTAGTTTGAAATGTGGAAAGCTCTTGTTTCACTTGGGGTCTGATCATCTAGTTTGAAATGTGGAAAGCTCTTCTTTCATCAACCTTTCCTGCACAACTGTAACTGCTCTGTGGTCTTCGTTAAAACTATACTTTTGCACAGAACTACTTTTTGTCCTCAAAGATAGGAGTCATCTCAATGTGGATTCTATCAGTTAAATTATGTTGCTTTAAGAAATGATAAGCTGTTTCAGACTTTATGGGATCAAACACAGCTTACACATGGAGTGGTAGGAAAAACATTTGATCCTTCAAAAATTTCTCCTATGGCTGTAAGGTTACCTGTAAGAGGGTTTTGAGAATTATCATTTTCAAATAAATTTTGCTGGACGAGATATCTATACTGGCTAGGGATGGCAATGGGGCGGTGCGGGTGTGGGTTTAGACATATGCGGGGCGGGGCGGGTTAAAATAAAAGAAATTTAATTTTCTGCGGGTGTGGGTGCGGGTGCGGGTGTGAGTTTAACATTTTTACGAAATTACAGCTTTTCAAGTTCTTGTAGCTTTTGTTATGGAATTTATTCTCACTTTTCCTTCATTTGTGATGGATGAATTAATAGGATCTTTACTAATATGAACAAAATATTTTAATTTTTTCTTACAAGTTGACCTTTTAGTAAATAGCTTTTGTAATTTGTTGTTACTATCTCCCTTCTGCACGGGTTTTGTAATTTGCTTTTTTTCCTTCCTGCATGCTTCATCTGTTACTATTTTTATATTCTTTTTCTTAATAAATTTATACTTCTTCAAAATATAACGAGTGAAAAGACTAGGTATTGGCGTTTGAGGATAGAAAAACTAAAATCTGACTGAGAAATTTCTCATGTAGCCCTCATTTTCTCACTTGAAATAAAATGAGATTGACAGTATCGTAATTAAATTATGTTGCTTATATCCTTAACAAAAAAAAACTGTTTAAGTTATGTATGCTTATAATTGATAAGCAAAAATACAAATAAGACAAATTGAAAAGAAAAAAATTTGCGGGGCAGGGTGGGGCGGGTTGAGATTTTGCGGGTTAAGATAGAACCCTCCCC
>MCJB01032678.1:21112-48072 GCA_002018475.1 Nicotiana obtusifolia | reverse complement strand
CCCCGCCCCGCCCCGCACCGCTTGCCATCCCTATTACTGGCTCTCCCTTTTAGTCAGTTGAGCAAACTTAAGAGCAAGACCCTTCTGGCTTTAGCTCATCTCATGTATAAGATGGACCAAAATGAGACGGGGACCAAAATGAAGTTATTTCCTGATTCCCTCTGAAATCTTTAGCAGTTCTTGCACCTCTTTATTTCTTACGGATTTGAAGTGTAGTTTGCCTACTGCTCTCACATCATATTCAAAACTTCGTTAAACATCATTATTATACATGTGAACAGGTTGAGCAGGTGGATTTGTTGGTACATGAGCTTCAAAATGTAGCTGGGAACGAACGTGCTTTGCTTGACCAATGTAGAGATCTCTCGTCATCACTGACAGTTGTACAGGTAACATGGAGCTCATTTCTTACCTTATTTGCGAAACGATCATTTTTATGTTGCCTTTCGGCTGAATTTACCTTTTAATTCATTCTTCTTGTCAAATATCTGTTTAGAACTGACAGAAGTTTGTAAAACAGGTGAAAGATTTTAGCCTGAGAACACATTTATTACAAGTGAAACGCATGGTTTCTTGCTCTTCAACAGAAGTAAAAGATGATTAACTTCCTGATGGAAATGCTAACATTACATGAAACTCTTCTATATCCAAGAACAAGGCAAGTAACGGTGATTAACGCGTGTAGAAATTTGGTTTCTGTTGTAGCTAGAGTTACCTGCTTCAGGTTAGGGGAATGCTTTTCTGTAGATGCGTTCTGTGTGCATCTTCCGTAGGAAATTGCCCTTATAGTAGCTTGTACTCGGGTTTATAGTATCTCAAACATGTGTATTTGTGTATATATGTCGTCTATGGTTAAAAGTCCTATGAACAAGTTCCATATGAAGTGAAAATTTGCAGAAACGCATTTCCAAACCTACGAAGCTCATCATAAAATAGGATAAATAACAAATCTCGAGATAGTATATTACTTTATTTCCTACGGGGTGGCGAGAAATTGAGGTGCAAAACAATCGGGAGTGCAATCATCAAAATATTATGCAATGTACTCATTTTTGGATTCTCTAGAAGGTCCTTATCAGCATACGACCAATACACCTATCGGAGGGGCTTTACTGTCTTTTCACCAAAATTAAAGTCAATTCTCTTTTTTCATCTTTTCTTTTCTGTCTCTCCCTCATGAATGGTGGATCCACCAACCGCAACAGACATAAAATTGGGAACTATATTAAACATAAATAACTTCTCTTAAAACCATTTTGGGTGACGGAATTTTTTTCGTTGTTTCTTTCTGTTTGTTTCCTCTACATTTATTTTAAGCAAATATTAAATTAGAAGATGTGACTCAAATTTAGAGGTGTAAGATTTGCGTACATACTACTCTTCTCAAAATTCACTTATGGGATTTCACTGAATTTATTGTTGGTGGAATTATTGTTTGGTGAATTGTTACTATGTTTTGAGGTATTCGAATCAGATTTAGAAACTGAAATTGGGGGTTTTTGAATAACATTTTGAGAAAGCGGAGGAATAGAGCTTTAAAGGGCCTAAAAAGATTTTGATGAAAAACCAAATCCTCTGCCCAACTAGTAGTTATTGTGATTTGCATATGAGTCAATGCTTTACCAGTTCCTTCCTTTATGCTTGGTTTTGCCATTGACGATGGAAAACAGGGAAGGAGCTGAGAGTAGAGAAGGACTGGGTGTAGGTCTTCAGGTTCATAGTGAAATTTTGGTGAAAGGATAAGAAATAATAAGGGCACTTTAGAGAATCCAAAAATGGGTGCATTATTAATATACTAGCAAGACCTCTGACAGATATATATATATATATATATATATATATATATATATATATAGGGAAGGGGATTACAAGGTGGGAATGAAACCCTCAACAATCACCACCAAAATGAAAATTCAGAGGTAACCACCAACTGAGCTACTAAGATTCCCAAGACAAATGTAATTTTGGTTGTTCTCTTTTTACGTTCTCTTAATTTATCTGCGAAGGCACTATTGTTAAAAGTTTAAAGCGCAGCAAAATAATACAAGAACTTCGAAACGATAAAATGCAACGAATCTGCAAACACTGTTATGCCAACTTTACTTTTTACCAACAAATCTTTTCTGAGAAGTACTCTCCCCATTTTAAATGAGATATTTTAATTATGGGAAAATTAAAAACTTTTAGTTTGACGATGATAATCTATCTATATCTATATTACATTAAAAGTGGGAAGCTTTTAAGTCAAAAATTAAATTACTAAAATATCCCTCCTCAAAAACCTAATTACTTATAAAACAACAGACGCCTCGGAACAACACCTAACCTCACACTTGATACCTTTTCATAACAATCACAATCATTCCATTCCATTCCCAAACAGTGGTTGGAAATTTTTTGAGAGTACTTGCTCCTCTACAAGATTCATCGAGCAAGAAAACATACTGCAATTTAGTGAAGTAAAGTGAACGACCATATGTTTGTGTTAGAACAGCGGAAAGAAAGGCAGTAACAGTTTTATATCAAAGAGTCGAAATTAAATAAGAGATTAACTTTTCCCATCAATTCTAAGAGAGCCAAAGCCTCTGCCAAAAAGAGTTGTACAAGCTTTCGTCAATATTTTCTCGTGCATTCTTGGAAGGGGCTGGGCTTAGTCAAAGAAGACAAGTTTGAAGATTTTGTAAACTGGTTGTCTGTGAAAAAAAAAATTTGGACGAGATTAATAGGGAACTACGTAAATAAGATTTTGTCCATAAGCGAGGCTGCGAGGATGCAATTCCTCAAAAGGTTTCAATGTGTACTATGTTACAAAAATTTATCCGTGCAGTTTTAATAGATATACACGTCCTCTCATGATTCAGGTTGGTAAAAGCTTTTCGGGGTTCTACATCATGTCAAAGGCAAACTCATCTTTTCACGAGGTAACACAAGCTTTACATTAATTCAAAAAATTGAAAGTGTATTCCATCTGAATTTGACTATGGAGATGGTCAAAGACACAACATTAAATCAATGAATCGGTTCCACTTTTTTAAGTATACTTTTATTTATTCATGAGTTTCTATCCTTTATAATTTTTGTGAATTTATTGTTATAAATATTAGGATGGATGATACATTTATGATGATCTTCAAATGCATATTAAGTTTAGGAATAACCTTTTGGATATATATATGCTCATCATAATTAGTTATTTCGCGACAAATAAAATAAATCATAAAATAACAAATAATTATCTTACATAAGAGCATGTAGACATGACATTCAAGTTATGAAATACTTTATCAAGGAAGGTATCTAAATATTAAAATCGTTTACCAGTTTTAGATCATGAAAAAAAATATTTTTGTTAAGATATTATTTTTAATTCATTAAAGAATAAAGACACTCTATAAAAGTAGTGTCTTTTTGGAAGAATTGTTTGTTTGTAATATTCCATTTCTTTAACTTGACGATAAAATGATGTGGTGAGTTAAGTTTGATCCATAAATTTTATGAAAAAATCACCTGAAATAATCAAAATGTTATGGTGTTTGATCAATAATCAAATGTCAATACTAGATTTAATATTTAATATAATTTGAAGAACTCGAGATATAAAATATTTTTAAAATATTGTATTTCTTCAACTCCCACGAAATTCTTGGTGGATATGTGATTGTTTTGTGTTATTTTGTCTATTTGTTGACTGTAAGCCATGATGCGAATGACACGACAGAAATGAGAATGTTTAAGGATCTTGAAAAATGTATGCCATATTAGGTATCAAAAATAAAAGAAATAGTATGGGGTGGGAGGGGAGGGGATTACATGTTCAGTCAAATCTTTCTATAATAATCTTATTTGTTTTGAATATTTTTGATTGTATAATAAAATATTGTTATAGAAAATATATACTATAACATAACATGAAAGATTGTTCCAAAAAATTTTTTAATAGTTATATTAAAATGTTATTATAATGAATTTTATAGAAAGATCTGACTGTATTGTGTCAATCTTATTAGATCAGGAAAGTACTAAATAAATTAATCACTACAACATAAAAGAGGTAATCACTCCATTTGATCAGAGTATGAAGCTAACTAAGAATAATGGAAGAGTTGTGGCTTAATTAGATTGCTTTTGGAAAATCATTGGCCGAGTTCCTTATTTTATCTAAGAATACTAGAGATTTGATTTTTCAATACTCAAGTTTCTATATGTCTTGGCATACACGTGCAACACACATGTCGAAAGACTAGTTAATTATAAAAGTATGAATAATTTATGCTAAATATTGAACAACTAAAACTTTCCCGAATTATTGATTGACTTTTATGCCCTTAAATGTTTATATAATTTAAGGATCTAATTGTAAATTGCTTAATGATAGAATTCTTTGTTGGCCCTACAAAATTGGTCCTACTTGGATTAGAAAGGCACGTCTATAATTTTCTCTTTTTTATTTACGTGAGATACTACATATACAAGGAAAAACGCTCTGATCTCTTATGAGAAAAATTCCCAATTCTCCTTTTGGGGCTTCAACTCTCACATAAAGTTCTTGTTTCGACAATTCAAAAGTTGGAGAAAGTTTTTTACTAATAAACCGATATTCAAAATCATTCCATTCAGGATCTTTTAATCTGTCAGAACGTCGGATTTCTAAATTTTCGTAAGGCCCTCTTGGAATTCCTTCCAGAGCCTATTGAATAATCTTTATGGATTCTGTCATTTCATCGATTCGTACTAAATAACGAGCTAATGAATCCCCTTCTCGTCGCCATTGAACCTGCCAATCAAATTTGTCGTAAGACTCATAATGAAGAACTTTATGAAGATCCCATTCTATTCTGGAAGCTCATAGCATTGGTCCCGATAAATCCCAATTTACTACTTCATCTCTTCCAATGATGCCTACGTCTTCGACTCGTTCTAAAAAAAATAGAATTCAGATAATAAGTTTTTGATATCAAGTTGCATATGCTAACCAAGAAAAGATTCTTCGATTCCTATTGTAGGAATAATGCCAAATATATTTTTACAGTGAGTTGCCTCCTCGATCTCTAATTCTTATTTTCTGTCAATAAATATTATCTCTTAATAGCAATTAAAATCAACTTCGGTCTAAATTATTAACATTATCTACCAACTTATCTCAACCTTCACTTGCAAAAATATTCAAATTTCAACACCAAGATTGCAAATCACAATACCCAATCAAGAAGTGCAAATATTTTGAGATTGACGGGAACAAGAAAAAAAAAAGAAAGAAAGAAAGGAAACCTCTCTTGCTAAATAGCATGTGCAGCAAAATGCAAAATATATTTTTCCTCTTGTGTGTTTGCAATATTTTGATAATGTGGCTATTTGGGATTATATGTTGCTCACGAGAGTCTCTTTTTGAATAAATATGATTAAATTTTTGTGCATTGTTGTTATGGAGATTTTATGAATATCTAAGTTTTTTTGTGTGATTTTTTATAGGGTAAAATATGTTTATATTAAATGATCGCACGAGGAAGTAACACATGGAGCCGAAGGCAGAAGATAGTTGAATCCGAAGGCAATGATCCCGTCTGCTACCAGAGAGAATGAAACTCATAAAGATAAAGTAAATGCCTGCCACCCGGTAGCATTTAATAAGGAATATGGTACAACATTAAGTGCACAGCCTGTTACAATAAATATGGCATTCACTGTCTGCCGTTATACATTCTTCAATGGCCCTCAAAATTGACATTAAAGAGGGGCTTGATCCCAGGACCTTGTTCCCTAGGTGCATCTATAAATAGTGAGCTCTATTATCATTGTAAATGACACGAATTTTCTGGCAAACATACCCTACACTCTATTCAAAGCTCAATATAATTTTATCTTTTTGTTTACTGATATCGTTGCTATTGTGCCCGGAAGCCCTGCTCCCGGAATTTCTACTTCAACTATTTTATCTCCATCTCAAGGCTAAGTATTATACTTTTATCTAGTTCATTTATTATTTCAGGATCAAATTAATTCACTTGTCTATAAATCACGTATAAATTTAACTGTACTGTTTTACGGGTAAACAGCTTGGTGTCCACCGTGGGACTTAGACTGTTGTGTAATTAAGTTGGTCCTTGCCTCTTTTACTAACGTGTTTGATTATTTGTTCTTAGCAAAAAATCATAGAAAATGGCAGATAATGGTGATAACAACACACACAAACTTTAGGTCCAAGGAAATCAGCCTCAGCACAAGGATTCAATCAGTGATACCCGCAGTGAGGGGAACGAGACCACGCTAGTCCATGGCAAGTGGTACTCGCGATATGTTCGAGAAGCGACTCCTGATTCTACTGAAGAGGAGCACGTCGTCGAAGTTGTAAGGGTCCTGCCGGAGCAACAACAGGCTATTCTATGCCATCTCACACGACATGATAAAGTTATGACAGAGCTAAAGCAGGCGTTATTGGGTGCTTCCAGTAACGCGAATGGACGAGGTCCAGTTCCTCCCGGTGCTCCTACAAATCAAACAGCGCAGAGGGTCGACAACAACACCCCGAGGGGCGAGGTCGGCTTCGATGGGGCCGGGTGGAGCGGATGCAGTCACAACAACGAGAGCGATCCTTTCAAAAACAAACTCATATGTTTTATGAGGGAAGTGAACGCCCGCATGGATCAAATTTCAGGCGCACCACCAGTGCTAAAAGGGCCGGACTCAAAGAAGTACACTCAATTACCATACAAACCAAGCGCGACACCAAAATTGATCCTGAAGCGGTTTAAAATGCCGGATGTACCTAAATATGATGGGACTTCAGATCCTCAGGAGCATATCACCACCTATACAACGACGGTGATGGGGAATGATTTAGCTTCTAACAAGATCGAGTCAGTTTTGCTGAAAATATTTTGAGAGACGCTCACAAAGGGAGCCTTGACCTAGTATTTTCTTTCTTTCGAGCATTCCAAAGATTCCTTCGAGATGCTTGTGGATTCTTTAATTAAGGCCCATATCGGGGCCCGAAAGGTACAATCCCCAAAGGCCTATATATTTAGGATTGTACAAGGAGAGTCTGAGTTGCTACGAGAATTTGTAACCTGGTTCAAGAAGGAAAAGATGTTGCTGCCTGCCATTCCGGATGAATGGGCGGCTGAAGCACTCACCAAAGGTTTGAATTGGAGAAGTTCCGATGCTTCCCCGAAGTTGATAGAAAGCCTGCTCGAGTTTCAAGCGATAACTTGGGCGGATGTTCACAACCGGTACGAGTCAAAGATAAGGATTGAGGATGATCAGCTCGATTTTCCTCAGTTAAGGGTCGAGACCGGGAAAAGAATAAAGAGAAATCATAAGACGATTTCGACAGAGATCGATGGTCTTCGAGGAGAAAGTTTTTGCCCTATGAACAAGCCGAAGAACGCGACAGAGGTTTCTGGTTAGCGAATAGGTTCGTTACTGATAGAAGAACTGATCGCGGTCGGAACAACAGGTCGTTACAAGAAAAGGAAATATCAAGTTCTCGAGATTCTTCCTACCCAAGACTTTCAGAATATAACTTTAATGTCAGTGTAGTCGAGTTGGTGTTGGCTATGAGGAACATTAAGGAAGTATGGTTCCAAAAGCCAATGAGATTTGATCCCAACTAAAGGGATCCTAATTTGTGGTGCGAATGCCACGAGACAAATGGTCACCGGACCGGGGACTACCGGTATATGTGCGAAGAGGTGGCAACACTACTAAAAAACGTTCGTCTCAGGGAATTTTTAAGTGACCGAACAAAACCAATTACGATTGAATACGCGAAACCCACAAAAGCTGGAGAAGATCCTCCGCGCCTGACAATCAACATGATTTTCGGGGGAAACGAGATTAATGGGGTTACATTCTCGGCGGCAAAAAAGATGAAGGTGTCACGATCCGAATCCCAAACCCGGTCGTGATGGCACCTCTCGTGAAGACAAGGCCAGCCAATTCAAACTATAACTCAATTTAAGCAGTTATGATAGTACTTACATATTTTAATAACAGCAAATTGCGGAAACATAACTAACCATCCCGACAACAGCCCAAACCGGGGTGTCACAATGTCATGAGAAACTAATGAAATCCTAATAATAAGATAACTATAAAAATATTTCTGGCACAATTGTTTGAAGAAAGTGGAAACAATAAGATAAAAGATATACGGGGCTGCGGACGCCAACAGCTACCTCGTAGTCTCTAATCACCGCTCTGACAGTCGTAGTCAATGCCTCAGAGCGGAATCAATAACGCCTGAATCTGCACACATGGTGCAGGGAGTAATGTGAGTACTTCCAACTCAGTGAGTAATAATCATAATTAATGGCGGAAAGTAGAAACCACACACAAAGCACAAGGTAATCCATATTGAAGCAATAAACATCATTAAAATAGAAAATCGGTAAGAATCAAGTAGAAACTCCTTTCAACGAGTGAAAACATGTAAGTCTTTCAAGTAATAGCGTGAAGTAAAAGAAAACATTTAAAACCGCCCCTCGGGCTCAGTATCTTTTAAAAACACGCCCCTCGGGCAATATCATAAAAACAGTATCAGCCCCTCGGGCATATCACATGGTACAACATCGGCCCCTCGGGCTCATCACATCACAATATCAGCCCCTCGGGCTATATTTCACATCATACTGGGTACCCTACGCTCACTGGGGGTGTACAAACTCCGGGAGGGGCCCCTTACGGCCCAAGCGCTATATCATATCTCGTGGCGGTGTGCCACTTGATCCCATTTACATCATATCTTGTGGTAGGTGTACCATCCGATCCCATTATATCTCGTGGCGGCATGCCACCCGATACCATTATATCTCGTGGCGGTGTGCCACCCGATCCAATTATATCTCGTGGCGGTGTGCCACCCGATCCCATTATATCTCGTGGCGGCCTGCCACCCGATCCCATTTACATCATATCCCGTGGCGGCGTGCCACCTGATCCCATTTACATCATATCTTGTGGTAGGCGTACCACCCGTTCCCTTTTATATCATATCTTGTGGCGGCGTGCCACCCAATCCCATTTACATCATTTAAAAATGTTATTTAAATCTCAAAACTGAGTAAAAGTGACTGAGTTGTAAAACAGTGGAAAAACAACATCACTGTGTTCAAGTAATGAATCAAAATAGTGAGGAAATAGTGATAAATACCCCCGAAGGGTTCAAATAACCGGCACGAAGCCCAAATATGGCAATCAGCCCAAATCATGATGATTTCAAATAAGTTTTCAATCAAATATGTAGTAAAAATCATCAATCGGGAGGGACCAAGTCACAATCCCCAGTAGTAAACGACCCCACGCTCATCATCGAGCGTGTGCCTCACCTCAATATAGCACTACGATGTGCAAATCTGGGGTTTCAAACCCTCACAACATCATTTACAATCACTACTCACCTCGAACCGGCTAACTCTCTAGCCCACGACGCCTTTGCCCTTCGAATTGGCCTCCACGTGCGTCGAATCTATCCAAAAATTAGAACTAATATGTCACAATATGCTGGGGTAACAAAGCCCACGCGAAAACAATCAATAAATACTAAAAAATTCCTAGATTAGCAAAACCTGAGCCCCGGGCCCACTTCTCGAAATTCAGAAATTTTTACCTCAACGGATTCATTATCTCCTCACGACTTCAACCATACGAAATTTATCGAATTCCGACATCGGTTCGACCTCCAAGTCTTAAAATCTAAGCTTAAGGGTTTCCCACAAATTTTCCATCTTAAATCATCAATTACGTACTAGAATAGCAATAGGTTTGGGTAATTTGACCAAGATTGAGTTAAGAACACTTATCCCGATGTTTCCCCTGGAAATCTTCCAAGAATCGCCTCAAAACTCGCTTCAACCGGAGTGCTATAGCTCCAACTATGTTCAAGATGGCCAAAACTCCTTCTCCTGAGAATTTGTCCAAGAAAATATCCTTTGGATATAGTTTTAAGGTTGATTTGTTGTGATTTTATGGTGTTTGGAGGTGTTTCTCTTCGTGGGTAATGAAAAATGGGTTTTGCATGGCAAATGGGCACTGATTTCTATTTATAAAGGGGTCAAAAATCGAGATTAAAACGCCCCTGTCAGGCCCTAAATGCGATTGCATATCTATCGCATAACAGATATACGGTCCGCATATTTGACGCGACCGTCGCAAAGGTAGCCCTAGCCTTCACCGCGATTCCGCACGAAGCATGATTTGCGGTCCGCATGTCAAGAATGCGACTACATTCTTGACCGCATTTTCGACGTTGGTTTTTGTCCAGAAATCTGTCCCGGTCTGCAGTCTCAGTGTGGTGAAATGCGGTCCGCATTTCAGAAATGCGACCGCATTTCAGAAATGCGACCGCATTTCTGGCCGCATTCTTGACACGAATCTTGCCCAGAAATCTGTTTGAGTTTGCTATCTCATGTGAGATATGCGGTCCGCATTTGAGAAATGCGACCACATTTCTTCTCAGGTTTTTCCTGCAGCTTTCCCTTTCCAATGATGAAATGGTCCGTTTAACCACCCAAAACTCACCCGAGGCCATCGGAACCTCAACCAAACATGCCAACATATCCCATAACATTATTCAAACTTGTTCCAACCTTCGGATCCCTCAGAACAACCTATCAACACCAATTCGTGTCGGATTCAAGCCTAAGGATTTCAAAATCTTCTAAATTGCTCTTTTGATCTAAACCCAACCAAACCACGTCCGAATGACTTGATATTTTGTACACAAGTCCTAAATCACATATCGAAGCTACAATAACTTTTGGAATTCCATTCTGACCCTCGGATCAAAATCTCGCCTATCAACCGGGAATCGCCAAAATTCTAACTTCACCAATTCAAGCCTAACTCTACACCGGACCTCCAAAGCCAATTTTTTCATCACACTCCTAAGTCATAAATCACATCTCGAAACTAACTGAACCGTCGGAACTCACATCCGAGCCCTTTAACTCCTAAGTCAACATCCGGTTGACCTTTCCGGTTTAAACCTTCTTGAAAGAGACTGAGTGTCTCATTTCTTAGCACATCTACTCCAAAAGCAACTATTCAACGTGATTACATAAAATACGGATAACGAAGCATGATACGGTAGAAATGGGGAAAATGGAGCGGTAACTCATGAGACGACTAGCTGGGTCGTCACATTCTCCCCCACTTAAACAAACGTTCGTCCTCGAACGAGTCAAGAAACATACCTGGAGTCTCAAATAGATGAGGATATTTGTTCCGCATCTCCCGCTCGGTTTCCCAGGTAGCCTCCTCCACGGACCGACCTCTCCACTGAACTTTCACTGAAGCTATCTCCCTGGACCTCAACTTCCGAACCTGACGATCCAAAATAGCCACTGGCTCCACCTCATATGTCAAATCATCATCCAGCTAAATCATGCTGAAGTCCAAAATATGAGACGGGTCCCCAATATACTTTCGGAGCATAGAAACGTGAAATACTGGGTGTACACTCGACAGACTGGGTGGCAAAGCAAGCTCATAAGCCACCTCCCCAACTCTCCAAAGCACCTCAAACGGCCCAATGAACCGAGGACTCAATTTCCCTTTCTTCCCGAATCTCATAACACCTTTCATGGGCGAAACCTTCAGCAAGACCTTCTCACTAACCATGTAGGACACATCTCGAACCTTCCTATCAGCATAACTCTTTTGTCTCGACTGTGCTGTACGGAGCCTCTCCTGGATCAATTTCACCTTTTCTAGAGCATCCTGAACCAAGTCAGTCCCCAATAGCCTAGCCTCGCCGGGCTCGAACCAACCAACCGGAGATCTACATCGCGTCCCATACAGAGCCTCATACGGAGCCATCTGAATACTTGACTGGTAGCTGTTGTTATAAGCGAACTCTGCAAGCGGCAGAAACTCATCCCATGAGCCTTTGAAATCAATAGCACATGCACGTAACATGTCTGTCCTCCAGTACCTGGATGGTACGTTCGGACTGTCCATCCGTTTGAGGATGAAATGCTGTGCTCAATTCCACCTGAGTACCCAACTCCCTCTGCACGGCTTTCCAGAACTGCGAAGTGAATTGAGTACCTCTATCTGAAATGATAGAAACTGGAACACCATGCAGCCGAACAATCTCTCGGATATAAATCCTTGCCAACCGTTCTGAAGAATAGGTAGTACACACAGGAATGAAGTGCGCAGACTTGGTCGACCGATCTACAATCACCCAAATAGCATCGAACTTCTTCAAAGTCCGTGGAAATCCAACAACAAAGTCCATAGTGATCCGCTCCTATTTCCACTCGGGAATAGCTATCCGCTGAAGCAAACCGCCCGGTCTCTGATGCTCATGTTTTACCTGCTGGCAGTTGAGACACCGAGCTACGAATCCCACAATCTCTTTCTTCATCCTTCTCCACCAATAATGTTGTTTCAAGTCCTGATACATCTTTGCGGCACCCGGATGGATGGAATACCGCGAGCTATGGGCCTCCTCCAGAATCAATTCCCGAAGCCCATTCACATTGGGTACACAAATCCGGCCCTGCATCCTCAACACTCCATCGTCGCCGATGGTCACATCTTTAGCATCATTATGCTGAACTCTGTCCTTAAGGACAAGCAAATGCGGATCGTCATACTGACACTCCCTGATGCGATCATATAACGAAGACCGAGAAACCACGCAAGCCAACACCGGATTAGATTCTGAGATGTCCAATCTTACAAACCTATTGGCCAAGGTTTGGACATCGACTACGAGAGGTCTCTCCCCAACTGGAATATATGCCAAACTCCCAATACTTACTACTTTTCGGCATAAAGTACCAGCCACCACATTGGCCTTTCTCGGATGGTACAATATGGTGATATCATAATCCTTGAGCAATTCCAGCCATCTCCGCTGCCTCAAATTAAGATCCTTTTGCTTGAACAAATGTTGAAGGCTACGATGTTCCGTAAACACCTCACAAGATACGTCGTACAAGTAATGCCTCCAAATCTTCAAAGCATGAACTATGGCAGCCGGCTCCAAATCATGCACGAGGTAGTTATTCTCATGAGGCTTCAACTGACGAGAAGCATAAGCAATAACTCTACCCTCCTGCATTAGTACACAACCAATCCCAACTCTTGAGGCATCACAATATACGGTATACGAACCTGAGGCTAATGGTAGAACCAATACTGGAGCTGTGGTCAAGGCTGTCTTGAGCTTCTGAAAGCTCTCCTCACACTTGTCCGACCATACAAATGGAACACCCTTCTGAGTCAATTGGGTCAAGGGCGATGCAATGGATGAGAATCCCTGAACAAACCGGCGATAATAGCCTGCCAACCCAAGAAAGCTACGAATCTCTGTGACTGAGGACGGTCTAGGCCAACTCTGAACCGCCTCTATCTTCTTTGGATCAACTTGTATACCCTCGCTGGACACTACGTGCCCTAAGAAAGCCACTGAGCCGAGCCAAAACTCACACTTAGAGAATTCTACATAAAGTTTCTCCTCCCTCAATCTCTGCAATACAACTCGCAGATGCTCCGCGTGCTCTTCTTGGCTACGCGAGTACACCAAAATATCATCGATGAATACCACCACGAATGAATATAGATAAGGCCGAAATACATTGTTCATCAACTGCATGAACGCTGCGGGGGCATTGGTTAGCCCGAAAGACATAACAAGAAATTCATAGTGACCATATCTAGTCCGAAAAGCAGTCTTAACAATATCTGCATCCCTGATCTTTAACTGGTGATATCCTGAACGGAGATCAATCTTGGAGAACACTCGTGCTCCCTGAAGCTGGTCGAATAAATCATCGATGCGAGGCAAAGGATATTTATTTTTGATTGTTACCTTGTTCAATTGCCTGTATACGATGCACATTCTTATCGTGCCATCCTTCTTCTTTACAAACAGAACCGCTGCACCCCAAGGTGACACACTAGGCCGAATGAACCCCTTATCTAGGAGTTCCTGAAGTTGCTTCTTTAATTCTTTCAACTCTACTGGTGCCATACGATATGGCGGAATAGAAATGGGCTGAGTGCCCGCATCAGGTCGACACCAAAATCAATATCCCTATCCAGTGGCATGCTCGGTAGGTCTGCAGAAAATACATCGGGAAAATCCCTGACAACTGGAACAGAATCGATGCTTGGAGTCTCAACTCCAACATCCCTCACAAACGCCAGATATGAAAGGCAAATCTTCCCAACCATACGCTGGGCCTTTAAGAATGATATCACCCTACTTGGGACATAATCAGTCACACCACGCCACTCAATCCGCGGTACACCCAGCATAGCCAGAGTAACTATCTTAGCATGACAGTCTAAAATAGCACGACACGGAGATAACCAATCCATGCCCAAAATGACATCAAAGTCTACCATACTTAATAGCAATAGGTCCACTCGGGTCTCCAGACCCCCAATAGTTATTACACATGATCGGTACACACGGTCCACAACAACAGTATCGCCCACCGGGGTAGACACATGAACAGGTAAAGCAAGGAACTCCCGGGGCATACCCAAATAGTAAGCAAAATACGAGGACACATATGAATAGGTGGAACCGGGATCAAATAATACAGAGGCATCTTTGTGGCAGACTGAAAAAATACCTGTAATAACGGCATCTGAAGCACTGGCATCTGTCCTACCTGGGGTAGCAAAGAATCGAGCCTGGCCACCGCCTGCTCGACCTCCCCCTCTAGGGCGACCTCTGGCTACCTGACCTCCACCCCTAGTTGGCTGGGCTGGTGGTAAGGTAACTGGAGCAGAAGTCGAGGGTTGACCCCTCTGTTGGGATGATCTAGCACCACGATGAGGACAATGCCTCCACGTGTGGCCCATCTCGCCACACTCATAACAGCTCTCTGGTGCTCTAACAGATGCACTCGGCATAGAGGGACCCTGGGCCGACGGAGTACGAGCTGGAAGGGCACTGAGTGATGACTGGCCCTGTGGCAGCCCATGATAACCATGACCTGCAGATGCCCCACGATAATCTGGACGGGCTGGCTGAGCAGGCCTGAAGGAACGACCTCTACCGTGCTGAAACTGACCTCTCGAAGGAGTGCCATTATAACTGCCCGAGCCTCGAGGCCTCTTGGTCTCCCTCTCCTCTCGCTCCTGACGGCGAACCGTCTCAATCTCGCGAGCTATATCGACCACCTCCTCGAAGGTAGCACCCAATACTCTCTCCCTGGTCATGAGGATACGAAGATGATTAGTAAGGCCATCTACAAACCTCCTGATCCTTTCACGATCAGTCAGAACAATCCAAACAGCATGACGAGCCAATTCAGAAAATCTTGACTCATATTGCGACACGGTCATATCCCCCTGTCGCAGCCATTCGAATTATCTACGCAGCTTCTCTCTGCGGGACTGCGGCACATACTTCTCCAAGAAAAGAGCGAAGAACTTCTACCAAGTAAGAGGCGCTGCATCTACCGGCCTACGCCTCTCATACGCTTCCCACCAATTAAAGGCAGCTCCTGTAAACTAAAAGGAGGTGAATGCCACACCACTAGACTCCAGAATCCCGGCTGTTCGGAGCATTCGCTGACACTTGTCAAGAAAACCTTGGGCATCCTCGCCCTCAGCATCACTGAATGACGGATGCTGGAGTCTACCAAACCTCTCAAGACGACGCTGCTCTTCATCCGACATAACTGGTACCACAAACTCCTGAGTTGGTGCAACCAGCTGGGCTGGAGGTGCCCCCGGTATCTGAGGTCCTTGCACTACCTGCTCAGGTGTACGGGCAACAGGGGTCTGATTGCCTCCCCCGGCCTGTGAAGTAGTTGCGGCTGTGGTGGCTGAGACCGCCTGAGCCAGGCTAGTGCAGACTGATAAGATCTAAGCCAAGGTCTCCTGAAGACCTGGAATAGCGATAGGCACAGCTGGTGCCTGGACTGGTGCTGCTGGAGCCTGTTCCTGAGCTGGGGCAGCTGGTGGATCAACAGATGCTGCCCTTGCTGCTTTGCCTCTACCACAACCGCGTCCTCGGCCTCTGGTGGTCTCAGTGGATGGTACTGGTGGTCGTCCGGTAGTTCGCAGCCTCACCATCTGTGAGAGAACAGGATAGCAGAAGTTTAGTGCTCGGATCAACAAGTTCGCACGACAAGAATTTCAAGAATATGGAGTTTTCCTAGAAAGGTTCCGCAGCCTCTCGAAGATAAGTACAGACGTCTCCGTACCGATCCGCAAGACCCTACTAAACCCGCTCATGACTCGTGAGACCTATGTAACCTAGGCTCTGATACCAACTTGTCACGACCCAAATCCCAAACCCGGTCGTGATGGCGCCTCTCGTGGAGATAAGGCCAGCCAATTCGAACTATAACTTGATTTAAGCAGTTAATATAGTAGTTACATATTTTAATAAAAGCATATTGCGGAAACATAGCTAGCCATCCCGACAACAGCTCAAACCGGGGTGTCACAATGTCATGAGCAACTAATGAAATCCTAATAATAAGATTACTATTACAATTTTTCTATCACAATCGTTTGAAGAAAGTGGAAACAACAAGATAAAAGAGATACGGGGCTGCGGACGCCAACAGCTACCTCGTAGTCTCTGAATCACTGCTCCGGCAGTCGTAGTCAATGCCTCGGAGCGGAATCAATAACGCCTGAATCTGCACACATGGTGCAGGGAGTAATGTGAGTACTTCCAACTTAGTGAGTAATACATATAAATAATGACTGAAAGTAAGGAAACACGTAAAGCACAAGACAATGCATAATGAAGCAGTCAAATGTTATTTGAAAACAGTAAATGAGTGAGAAATCAAGCAAAATCTTCCCAGCTCTGGTTACCAGTTGCCATTGTTACGAATTGTAACATCCCTGGGCTCAGTATCATTTAAAAATCTCCCCAGCTCTGGTTACCAGTTGCCATTGTTATCAACTGTAACATCCCTGGGCTATATTTTCATATCACAATGGGTACCCTGCGCTCACTGGGGGTGTACAGACTCCGGGAGGGCCCCTTACGGCCCAAGCGCTATATCATATCTCGTGGCGGCGTGCCACCCGATCCCTTTATATCTCATGGTAGGCATACCACCCGATCCCATTATATCTCGTGGTAGGCGTACCACCCGATCCCTTTTACATCATATCTCGTGGTAGGCATACCACCCGATCCCTTTTTCATCATTTAAAATGTCATTTAAATCTCAAAACTGAGTAAAAATGGCCGAGTTGTAAAACAGTGGAAAACAACATGACTGAGTTCAAATAATGAATCAAAATAGTGAGGAAACAGTGATAAATACCCCCGAAGGGTTCAAATAACCGGCACGAAGCCCAAATATGGCAATAAAATAAGTGTCAATCAAATATGTAGTAAAAATCATCAATCGGGATGGACCAAGTCACAATCTCAGTAGTAGACGACCTCACGCTCATCATCGAGCGTGTGCCTCACCTCAATATAGCACTATGATGTGCAAATCCGGGGTTTCAAACCCTCAGAATATCATTTACAATCACTACTCACCTCAAACCGGCTAAATCCTTAGCCCGCGACGCCTTTGCCCTTTGAATTGGCCTCCGCGTGCATCGAATCTATCCAAAATTAGAACTAATATGTCACAATGTGCTGGGGTAACAAAGCCCACGCGAAAACAATCAATAAATACTAAGAAATTCCGAAATTAGCAACACCCGAGCCTCGGGCCCACTTCTCGAAGTTCAGTAATTTTCACATCAACGGGTTCCTTATCTCCCCACGAGTTCACCCATACAAAATTTATCGAATTCCTACATCGATTCGACCCCCAAGTCTTAAAATCTAAGCTTAGGATTTTTTCACATTTTCCCCAACTTAAATCACCAATTACATACTAGAATAGCAATAAATTTGGGTAATTTGACCAAGATTAAGTTAAGAACACTTACCCCGATGTTTTCCTTGAAAATCTTCCAAAATCCCTTCAAGATTAGTTGCAAATCTAAGTTCTATGGCTCCAACTATATTCAAGATGGCCAACTCCTTCTTTTAAGAATTTGTCCAAGAAAATCTCCTTTGGATATAGTTTTGAGGTTGATTTGCTGTGATTTTATGGTGTTTGGAGGTGTTTCTCTTCGTGGGTAACGAAAATGGCTTTTGCATGGCAAATGGGCACTAATTTCTATTTATAAAGGGGCCAAAAATCGAGACAAAAATGCCCCTGTCAGGCTAAAGATGCGATCGCATATCTGTCGCATAACAGATATGCGGTCCGCATTTTGGATGCAACCATCGCAGATTGAACCCTAGCCTTCATCGCAAATTCAGCACGAAGCATGGTTTGCGGTCCGCATGTCAAGAATGCGACCGCATTCTTGACCGCATTTTCGACATTTATTTTTGTCCAGAAACCTGTCCCGGTCTGCGGTCTCAGTATGGTGAAATACGGTCCGCATTTCATAAATGCGACCGCATTTTTGACATGAATCTTGCCCAGAAAGCTGTTTGAGTTTGCTATCTCATTGTGAGATATGCGGTCCGCATTTGAAAAATGCGACCGCATTTTGGCTCTGGTTTTTCTGCAGATTTTTTCATTCCAACGATGAAATGGTCCGTTTAACCACCCAAAACTCACCCGAGGCCACTGGAACCTCAACCAAACATGCCAACCTATCCCGTAACATTATTCAAATATGTTCCAACCTTCGGAACGCTCAAAACAACCTCTCAACGCCAGATTCGCGTCGGATTCAAGCCTAAAGATTTCAAAATCTTCTAAATCGCTCTTTTGATCTAAACCCAACCAAACCACGTCCGAATGACCTGAAATCTTGCACACAAGTCCTAAATCACATATCGAAGCTACAGCAACTTTCGGAATTCCATTCCGACCCTCGGATCAAAATCTCGCCTATCAACTGGAAATTGCCAAAAATTCTAACTTCACCAATTCAAGCCTAATTCTACACCGAACTTCCAAAACCAATTTTGATCACACTCCGCACTCAAACTACTCAACTTGATTACATAAAATACGGCTAACGAAGCATAATAAGGAAGAAACGGAGAAAACAGAGCGGTAACTCATGAGACGACTAGCTGGGTCATCACACTTAGAGACGTGTTGAGAGTATTATTGTGGATCGGGTTGCATGCCGCATCAGGCTTTATTGGCTTTATTATTATTGCGGATCGGGTTGTATACTGCAGCAGGCTATATTGACTTTTGATTAGCGATTGGGCAGGATCCGGCCCTCTGAAGTCTGACATACTAGCAGTGACCGCAGGCACAGTGATATATACACGTGCTTTGGTGAGGGGCTTATGAGCCAGGCACCCATACAGGGTTGAGTGATTGTGTGTGTGATGAAGTGCGCAATTGAGACAGATAGCTTGAGTATGTTGAGAGTGATGGTATCTGGGAATATCACCGTGAAATCATTCATATGACATGCATACTTGGCATGTAGGCATAGAGATGCATTTTCTCATGCTAGATGATAATTTGACATATATGATTTGAGATGTAAGCATAAAGAAGTACATTCATCGTGCTAGGTGGTATATGATAATTGATGACTTGACATGCATATTGACATGTAGGCATATAGATGTACTTTTCTCATGCTAATTGATAAACGAAAAGTTTTATCTGATGTTGTAAATTGGAAAATACTGTTCTTTGGATGAACTCATGTGTAATTGATTTCATTGGTAAGATTTAGATTTTGGTTGTTGTACTTGAAAGGCATGTCTACTTTTTCGTATCTGTAAACGAGCTAATCATTACATCTCTTGAGTTATATACCTGTACAGCCTTCACTATACTGCTATGAATTGTTAATGGTTATTAGTGATGGGAACTGACCTTCTTCCGAGCTCATTACTGCTTTTAACCTGAGGTTAAATTTGTTACTTATTGAGTACATGGGGTCGGTTATACTCATACTACACTTCTGCACCTTGCGTGCAGATCTTGGAGCTGATGTTGTTGTGCATAACGGGAGCTGGCATTGAAGATGAACCTTGGTAGCTTTAGATTTGTAAATCTTTTTATGTACATTTCGAACAGATGATATATTTACTCCGTACCAGCTTTGTCTCTAAGTCTTAGAAGCTCGTGATTTGTACTACCAATCCTTAGGTTATTGTATAAACGTTTATTTAATTTATCATCAATTTTTTTATTAATCTCATTTGGATTGCGTTGACTATTGTTGGCTTACTTAGCGGGTTGGGTTAAATGCCATCAGGACTAATTTGATTTGGGATCATGACAATTTTGTTTGATTTTTTGTTTATTTTAAGCTTAAAACAAAAACCAAATCAAATTTTGACGGTCGTGACAATTTTGTTTGATTTTTCAGTTATTTAATACTTAAAACAAAAACCAAATCAAATTTTGACAACTTTTTAATATTAACACCAAATTAATCCAAACAAAAAAGACTCAATTTTATTCTTCGGTTTAAGTTAGTCTTTGGTTTGTTCGATATTTTGATTTTCCATTAACACCCTATCTCTTGTACAATAATGATAAGATATTGAATTCAAGTCTCAAATTATATCGATGATATGACAGTGTGATAATGATGATTGGATTATGTTGTTTGATTAGGCATTACATAGAATTGGTATGGACATGAAATGATATATATTTTATCAAACTGTATATGAACTAAATAATTGTTGATTACAATTTATTACATTACAATCTTGTTATATAATGTATGTGTTATTTGTTTGGCAAATCAAACAACCTCCTATTGTTCAATATAGTCATTCTAACCTTTATTAGGAATTTAGGGGCCGTTTGGTTTGATGTATAAAGCATAATAATTTTGATAAAGTCTCGATATGAATAATACATTGTTTATTTGCATAAAATCCTAGTATAAGTTTCAACATAAATAATGCATTGTTTGGTTGCATCTTGCCAACTTGAATAAATTATATACGAATTATGTATTATTATGTAAAATAGAATGTAAAATAATAGTATATGTAGTAATAATACATAAACTAAAATAATAAAATGACAAAATTATACTCACACTTCCAAATTAAAATCTTTTTCTTTTCCTAAGTTTAATATGCAAAATCTCGATTCTTAATTTAAAGTTTTAATAAAATATTTGATATTTACTCTAAAATTATACAAAAACTCAAAAATACGACAAGAAATAATCTCTACATTACTAATTCCTGCATAACTAATCCTTGTATAATTAATTCTGGCATAACTAATTCTCGTATAATTAATTCTCACATAGTAAATTCATGCATAAATAGTTCATGCATTGCTAATCCCTGCATTACTTGTTTTCAAATCAAAGATCCTTAAGCATTCATATGAAATAACTTTCATTTGATCATTTAAATTCAAAGTATATAAAGCATGAATGAAAATTTTAAATGATATTTGACCTTTTTATTTAACTTAAAATTTGTAAAAAAAAGTCTGTAATATGTGTATCCGATAAATGATATTAATTATTTGTAACTTTTTGCACAAATATATTTGTTGGTCATAGTTCAAAAGGCTCAATCTTTAGTAAAAGGATATAATGAACACTTATCTGTAAATTTATTTAGTTTTGCAAACTTCAGAGGCATATGAGGATAGTGCCACGACGGAAGGGGAGCGAGAAGGAGGGAGAGAGAGGGAAGAGGGAAGGGGGAAGGGAGGGAGAGTAAAATAACATACTCTTTTCTCACATATTTATTTGGCAGTATAATGCTACGATTTGGAATTTTCACCCTCGCAATTGTGATGGCGCATAATATATCACTTGATATGCAAGCCAAACATTAGAATAGTTTTCAGTCATTTTTAACAATTCAAATTAACTTAAAGTGAATAAACTGAAATAAAATTGAAATAGAGCGAGAAAACTCATAATAAGAGCAATATCTAGATACAATCCAAGAATTGGTGTCACAAGTGCACGGGCGACTAGAATAATACAGATAATGGCCTGAATGAAAGTAAAACTATCTGAAATGAAATAAACACCTAGGATAAAATAGAAGGGGACTTCAGGGCTGCGAACGCCGAGCAGCTGTACCTCAAGTCTTCGTCAGGTGATCAATCCAAGTAATCTACTGACCGCGGCTATGATCGACTCCAAAATTTATAAGAAGTGCAGAGTGTAGTATGAGTACAACCGACCCCATGTACTTTGTAATTGCCAAGGCTAACCTTGACGAAGTAGTGACGAGGCTAAGGCGAGTCACTTACAATAACATGTACGCAGTATAATAATAATAGGAAAGAAACTCAGGAAAAGTAAGGCAATCAACTTATGAAAATAAACTCAATCCTCGAAATCAGTAAACCAGAAATATCAGTCCTCAAAATCTCATATAAAAATACTAAAAGCTAACACAATGCACAATGAATACCAAACACACAATCCATTGCGGCGCGTAACCCAATCCCACTGTACAAACACAATCCTCCCTTATTTAACCATATCAATAACAAGAATAACATGAAAAATCCGTTGCGGCACACAATCCGATCCCATCATATAATCATAACCAATATCACAATCCTCCCTTATTTCACCATATCAAAATCACATGTAAATTCCGTTGCGGCATGCAACCCGACCCCACCATATCAATATCAATCCTCCTTTATTCCATCCATTGCAGCGTGCAACCCGATATAAAATATAATCAATAAATATAATCAATTCATCAACTTAATTCACAAGAATCTCTGCGATTAAAGAATTATGAAAGCAAAGCCATAACGAAATCTCGTACCAAGTCAAAACAATAAGACAAGCCAAGTATATGACATTTAAAGTGTACGGGTAAGACAATTAAAGCAAGTAGCAGTTAATCATGGAGCATGAAAGAAACAAGCATTTCAATACAAGAGAAAATAGTGACAAGTAACAAGTTAAGGCATAGAAAGCAATTAAAGAATGTAACAATTAAGATATGGAACAAAATAATTAATGAAATACGGAAAAGCATGAAAACAACTATCTTGACGGCGTATATACACTCGTGACCTGGTATATAAGTCGTTACACATGTAAATCACATAACATATAGTTCGAGGATTCCTAATTCCCTCAAATCAAGGTTAGACCCAACAATTACCTCGCTCTGCAAGCAAATCACAGCTCAACCGGGGCCTTTCCTCTAAAATCCGTCGCCAAACCAATAGAATCTAACCAAAGTCGACTCAATAACATCAAATGCTAGGGAAATCAATTACAATACATAAATTTAAGATCTTTACACTTTCACCAAAAATTCAACCCCGGGCTCGCTTGGTCAAAATCTGAGATTCAGAACAAAATCCAATTACACATTTACCTAGAGGCCAATTATGTGATTAGTTCGAAATCCGACCTCAATTCGAGATCTAAATCTCAATTTTTACAAAAAATACCAATAACCCAAATCCCTAATTTTCTATCATGAATGAGCATAAATTAAGGTTAGAAATTAATGGGCATTGATGAAAATGGAAGAAAATAAGTTAAAGTACACTAACCTGTGAAATGGTGATGAAATTTCTTTTCTAAATCGCCTCTAGGCCAAGCTCTAACGAGAAGATGGTGAAAATGAGTGAAATCCCGTCTAAGGGATATTCAATAGACTGGGCGTCAAGCCTTCTTCGCGTTCGCGAAAGACCTGACGCATTCATAAAGCACGGCAGCCAAAATGGCCTACGCATTCGTGAGGTTTCTCACGCGTTTGTGAAGGCTTCTCCCCCAGGTCTTCGCGTTCGCGAGCCAGGGCTCGCGTTTGCGTAGAAAAAACCTCAGTTTCCCCCTTCCTAGGCCCCTTTCTCTTCGCGTTCGCGTAGTGCTGGTCGCGTTTGCGAAGGGTGATCCCACCTTAGCTTCGTGTTCACGTACACAGCCTCGCGTTTGCATAGAGGAAAAACCTCCCCAGCACATATTACTCTTCGCGATTGCAGGAGTATCTTCGCGATCGTAAAGAAGAATGCGCCAAGTAACAGTAGACTCCAAAAACCAGCAATTTTTCTAAGTTTAAAAGTCATCCATAGCCAATCCGAAACCCACCCGAGCCCCTCGGGCTCCATACCAAATATGCACACAATTGTAATAACATTATACGAACTTGCTCGCTGATCAGTGGAGATTTAGACTGCTTATTAGCGCCTTATAGCTTTAGTTTTAGTCTAAAAGCATTGAATTGTGTTCCCAAAACTAATGAGATTATGCAAAATTGCAGGAATGCTGGAAGTTGGTCTACTGAGATGAAATATGACTCAAAAAGGAGTAGTCCGAAGCACAATGCAATAAAAGGCGCAAAAGCACAAATGTGTAGACTGCAGAAGGAATTCTGCGGTTGCTGAAGAAATTACAGACCGCAAAATTCCATCTGCAGCCACAAACAAAGAGGAAAAATCTAGCAGACATTTGCGCAAAGTGCGGACCACAAAGATTGGCTAAGAGTCAAAGATCAGAAAGTATGCAAAAAGACCAAGTCCAGGAGCTTCTGTGAATTACGGACAGCACAAGATTTGTGCGGCCGCAGTCCTAATTATGCAGACCGTAGAAGTACGGCCTTGCATCCGCAGTCCAAAAAAGCACGGCCGCAGAAGAATGCCTCACGGCTGCAGTTCAGAAATGTGCGACCGCAGAACTCCAGTTCCTGCCAGATGAAGAAATCTGTGGAGCGCACATGGAATTGTGCGGCCGCAGAACCTCCCAAGGGGTATTTTTGTCCGAGATATTTAGCCTTGTATAAATAGACGAGTTTCACAAAATTAGGTCAAGTCTTGAACATGGAAAGCTACTGTAGCTGTTTCTCTTTGCTATTTTAGGAAGTTTTAGCTTATTTGAGTGTTTTAACATTAGATTTCATCATTTTAATCTTCCATTATGAGTGGAATTAGCTTTTCATCATTATTTTCTTCAAATCCCATAATGAGTAGCAAGATTTTTACTAGGGTTGTGATCTAACCCTAGTGTGTAAACCTTACGAGTGATTAATTTTATGCTTGTTTATGATTGGATGTTGATTTAGTTCATACTTCAATTTTAGAATTGGTGGTTGCAAATATTGATTCATGCCTATTTGACTGTTTCTCCACTTGAGAAAGAGGGACCTAGTCTAGTATAACTAGGCTAGGTCAATTGATAGATTGATTAACCCAATTAAAGGGTTCAACCTAGAGATAGCAATAATCCGACTTGAGCTCTTATCAACTATTTTGGGTGATACCATTTGGTCTTGATAAAGCCAAATTAGGCAAAACCACTCTCTGACAGAGAGGTATTGAGTGAGTAATTGAGAGTTGAGAGCTATAATACACCCCAATCAGCAAACACGCATTAAAGTCTTCATCCCATTAGGCAAACACCTAGGTCATGGTCACAGCCCTAGGAGTTTTTATCCATTTGGAAAAACCTTAAAAATAATTATCTCTAGTCTTATTTCTTTATTTTGCAATCATTAGAGTAACATTAGAATACAAAATAAATCCTTGTTGCGGAAAGTGCAATATGGATAATCCAATTGCTCAAATTGAAATATATAGCTCTAACTCCTATCTTAGCTCCTTGTGGATTCGACCCCGACTCTTAGTTGGGTTTCTATTATTGCATATTACCGTTTTATATCTCTTTTGAGGCGTTCTTTGGACGAGATCAATTTTTGGCGCCATTGCTGGGGAGTTAAAAACGGTATTAGCTATATATTTGGGTGTGTTTTGGAATATCTTCTTTTCTTTCTATGTTACTAACTTTTTTGATAAATCGTAGGTACAACCATGGCAAACAATGAGCTCGAAAATATTGCTTTGGGGGATGTGGACGTCGAGGATGAGCAAGTTGATGAGGTTCCTCTTGAACCTCAAGCCAATAGAAGAGGCTGAGTGCCTCATGACAATGTTCCCGCTCCACCCCCACCTCCACCACGAGCGGCTCCACACTGGGTGTTACCTAATAAAGGATATGCTAGTGCAATAGTCCCTCCCCGTATTAGGGCGGGCAACTTTCAGATCACCAATGTGATGCTCACTTTGCTAGAGCAACGAGGTTTCTTCATCGGTGCTCCAAGTCAAAATGCATACAAACATTTGAAGGAGTTTGTGGACACTTGTTGGGGGAGCAAACAACCAAATGTCTCCTAGGATGTATTAAGGCTAAGGCTTTTTCCCTTCTCTCTACGGGGGAAAGCTATAGATTGGTTGGAACATTTGCCAAACCATTTCATTCACACTTGGGATGACTTGGCGGAAAAGTTTATTTCTAAGTTCTTCTCTCGGGGGCACATGGCTACACTTCCGGATGAGATTTTGGCATTCAAGCAAGAGCCAAAGGAACCACTACACAAGATATGGGAACGCTATAGAACAATGGTTAAGGAATATCCCAACAATGATATGACGGAGAATATGATTAAACAAACTTTCTATCGTGGGATCAATACAACCAACCAATTGTAGTGAATCAACTTGCCGGTGGGAACTTCATGACTCCGACTTATGCGGAGGCGTGTGAGATTTTAGATGAAATGGTGGAGGCATCATCGGCATGGCAATCCCAAGCTAATGTTCCACAAGGTGATCCAACCGTGATCCACTTTCATAAAGAGTTGCATGACCATGGGCAAGCCATTGCCGAATTGACTACCGTCATAAATGAATTAGCAAAGGGTCAACTTCAACAAGTGCAAAATCCTAAGCGAGTCAATACCATGGAGGGAGTGAACATGATGGTGAACAAAAGAAGGACCAAGGGTCCACAAGTGCAACATCGACTGGAGAATTATGTGCAAGAGTATAGTGGTTTTGATCAAGACGATTCTTACAATGAACAAGAAGAGGAGGTGCAATATGTGAACAACTTTCAAGGGCAACGAAACAACTTCCAAGGCCCAAACCAACAATAATGGCAACCTCAAAACAATCAAGGCAATTAGAATTCTAACAACCAAGGAAATTGGAGTGGTGGAAACAACCAAGGGAATTGGCATAACAACAACAATCAAGGAAATTGGAGTGGCAGTAATCAAGGAAATT
>MCJB01032678.1:962-21092 GCA_002018475.1 Nicotiana obtusifolia | reverse complement strand
TGGGGGGGGGGGGTAACAGTCAAGGCGGTTGGAAATCAAGGCAATGGAGGGTCGAGTTTCAAAGTCCCCTGATGTATCAACAACCAACCAACCCGCCTCCTTATCCTTCCCATGAGCCAAGTTCTTCAAACACTGCGATGGGGCGTATTGAGAACATCTTCAAGCAAATGATGGAAAAGACTGCTGATTCGGATGCCCAACTTGCCTCACACAACACATCGATCCGAAACATAGAATTTCAAATGGGGCAAATCTCTCAAGCTCTAAATTCTTGTCCTAAGGGGCACTACCAAGTGACACGGTGGTAAACCCAAAGGGTGGAAACAAAACATGGCATACCATGGCCATTACTACAAGAAGTGGAAGAGGTGGGAATGCAGTCATCTCAAGTCAAAAGCAACTTGTGGATGATGACCAAGTGGTACAAGAAAAAGAGGTCCCGAACAATGTGGTGCAATCAAATGATGAAGTTTGGATTGATATTGATGATAGTGTAGAAGAGACTCAAGAGGAGGTGAACCTGCCTAGGGATCACATTATTGACATACCGGAGCCTGTAGTGCAAAAGGATAAGGCACCATTGCCTAAGCCTCCACCTCTGTATCCTCAATGATTTTCCAAACAAAATGGCGAGAATCAATTCAAAAAGTTCATTCAAATGATGAAGAGTCTCTCTATCAATGTGCCATTAGTTGAAGTTTTGGAACAAATGCTAGGTTATGCATAGTTTATGAAGGATCTCATGATGAAGAAGTGGTCAATGAATTTTGAAACTAATCAAAGTCACTCATCAAGTGAGTGCAATTGTGCATTCAATGTCTCCTAACTTGGAGGTCTCGGTGCTTTCACGATTCCTTGTACAATTGGAAGTGCCGAGTTTGCTAAAGCTCTTTGTGATCTTGGGGAAAGTATCAATTTGATGACCTATTCGATTTTCAAGACCTTGGGAATTGGGCAACCAAGACCCACCTCTATGAGATTGCAAATGGCCGATCGTACTATGAAGAGACCTTTGGGAGTGATTGAGGATGTCTTGGTTCGTGTTGATAAATTCATTCTTCCGACGGATTTTGTGATTCTAGATTGTGAAGTTGATTATGAGGTGTCGATTATCCTTGAAAGACCTTTCCTTTCTACGGGGAAGGCTCTTTGTGATGTTGAAGCTAGTGAACTCACCTTCCGAGTGGTGATGAAAAAGTGGTATTCTGTGTGTGTAAGTCCATGCGGCAACCAAATAGCAACGAGGTGTCCTCTTTTGTGGACTTGGTGACCGATGTTATTGTTGATGATACAAGTGCCACAATCAATGTTGGTGATATGTTAGAGTCCGTCTTGCTCAACTTTGATGATGACGAGATGGATGGCTTCTTGGAATGTGTGAACTCTTTGCAAGGAAAGGGGTCGTACAATTATGCACCCCGGAAACTATCTTTGGATCTTGAAAATATGACAACTCCTCCTACAAAGCCTTCCATTGAAGAGCCTCCTACCTTGGAGTTGAAGCCAGTGCCTCCACATCTTCGGTATGAATTTCTTGGCCCTTGTTCTACTTTACCGGAAAGATAACGTGCAGGTAGATTCTACATTGGCGGTCCTACAAAAGAGGAAAAAGGCTATTGGGTGGACATTTGTGGATATTTGGGGGATAAGCCCCGCATTTTGCATGCATAAGATCAACTTGGAGGAAGTCGCCGAACCATCTATTGAACATCAAAGGAGACTCAATGAGGCTATGCAAGAAGTTGTCAAAAAGGAGATAATCAAGTGGTTGGATGTCGGGGTTGTCTACCCCATTTCCGATAGTTCGTGGACTTCTCCGGTTCAATGTGTCCCAAAGAAGGGGGCATGACGGTGGATACCAATGACAAGTATGAGTTGATTCCTACAAGGACGGTGACCGGTTGTAGAGTGAGTGTGGACTATCGCAAGCTCAACAAAGTCACAAGGAAGGATCATTTCCCACTTCCGTTCTTAGATCAAATGTTTGATAGATTGGCTGATCGTGCTTTCTATTATTTTCTTGATGGGTATTCGGGCTACAACCAAATCCTTATTCGGGCTACAATTGCCATTGTGTTTGCAATTGAGAAGTTCTGCCCGTACTTGATGGGTGCAAAATTTATTGTCCACATGAATCATACGGCACTTCGTTATCATATGAGCAAGAAATATTCCAAAGCTTGGTTGATGAGATGGGTGCTTTTGTTGCAAGATTTTGATATTGGCATCCAAGATAGAAAAGAGAGTGAAAATCAAGTAGCGGGCCACTTGTCTCATTTGGAGGAGGAGGAAGGGAGGTCGCATGATGGCCTTGAAATCAATGACTCCTTCCCCGATGAGCAACTCTTGGTTATTTCAATGAAGAAGGTGCCATGGTTCACAAATCTAGCAAATTTCCTTATGTGTGGTATCATCCAGGATGAGTTCTCTTCAAACCAAAGAAAGAAGCTCAAACAGGATTGTCAAGATTATTATTGGAATGAACCACACCTTTTCCGAATTTGTACGGATGGGGTGAGTAGATGTACCGGAAGAAGAGCAAGGTGAAATTCTTGGGGCTTCTCATTCTTCGCCATATGGTGGTCAGCATGATGGAGTGAGAACGACAACCAAAGTGCTTAGTTGTGGTTTCTATTTGCCCACTCTTTACAAGGATGCAAGTGATTTAGTGAAAAGATGTGATGAATGTCAAAGGGCCGGTGGAATCTCAAAGAAAAATAAAATGGTCCTCACCACCATTTTGGAGATTGATATTTTCAATGTGTGGGGTATTGAACTCAAGGGTCCTTTTGTGAGTTCTTGTGGAAACACCTACATCTTGGTCACTATGGATTATGTGTCCAAATGGGTGGAGGCCATTGCTCTACCCAACAATGAAGCGAGAAGTGTGGTGGCGTTCTTGGAGAAGAATATTTTCACAAGGTTTGGTACTCTGCAGGATATTATAAGCAATAGGGGGTCACATTTTTTGCAACAAGGCATTCGACACTTTACTTATCAAGTATGGTGTTACTCATAAAGTCACAACTCCCTATCATCCACAAGCTAGCAGTCAAGTGAAGACTCTAACCGGGAGATAAAGAGTATTTTGTCCAAAACAGTGAATGCTAACTAGACGGATTGGTCCAAGAAGCTTGATGATGCATTGTGGGCTTATCGGACGGCTTACAAAACACCTATCGGAATGTCGTCGTACCGGTTGGTGTTCGAAAAGCTTGTCATCTTCCAGTGGAACTTGAGCACAAGGCTATGTGGGCTCTAAAGAAGTTGAATCTTGATTGGGATGTAGCCGCTAACTTGAGGGTAGCACATTTGAATGAATTAGATGAATTCCGGCCATGCCTACACAAGTTCATCCTTGTACAAAGAAAAGATGAAATACCTTCATGACAAATACAATTGGAACAAAGATTTCAAGGTAGGCGATCTCGTGTTGTTGTTCAACTCAAGGTTGAAGATGTTTCCCGGGAAATTAAAGTCTAAATGGAGTGGTCCTTTTGAAATTGTGGGTGTGACACCTTTTGGCACATTGGACTTCAAGAACAAAAACAATGAAGTATTCCGAGTTAATGGTCACCGGGTGAAGCGCTATTTGGGAAAAGTTGGAGATATCCACGTCGTGGCGGTCATTCATTTCAATTGATAGTATTTTACGTCGTGTCGCGGCGTTAAATCAAGCGCTTCTTGAGAGGCAACTCATGTTTCTTTTCCTTTTTTTTCTTTTGTAGTTAGGTATATTTTTGTGCTAACTCGATTTGAAGTGTGCTACAGGGATGAGTGTGGCTTATAGGAACTGTGGACAGAAATAAGCCTAAGTGTTGCAACACTTGCGGACCGCAGTTGAATTGTGCAGACTGCACATAGCAAAAGTGCTCTGCGGCTGCATAATTATCTTGCAGACCGCAGAAATGGAAGGTGGAAAATACCAACTCTCTGAAGTTGGTCTGTCAGAAAAATGGTCAATGTGCGGTCGCAACAGGAATCTGCGGCCGCATGCAAACTTCTGCGGACCGTAGACAAGACACCAACTTAAACTCACTAGGTAACACAATGCGGACCGCAACTGAAATTAGGCTGCCGCACTCGCTCCTCCTTCCCTTATAAAATCACTAGTATAATAGAGGGCCAGGGCAACTGTTACACTTTTCCCTCTCTAAGCACAAAACTTCCACTATATTGAAATTTCTTGGTGAATCATCTACCCACACGCACAACAATTGTGATCACTCATCCCTTGCACTCATTCACATATGGTATGCTTAAACTCCTTGTTAGAATTTTTTATAGTTTAATTTGTAGTTTTTAAAATTATTTTTAGGTCATTTGTCAATAGAATTCAATTGTGCATTCATGTGGGGGTAAATCTGTAGTGGGTTAACTATTACATGTTCTATGGGGACTGGGTCAATGTATTTTTATGCCTTTATGTTATTACCATGTCGAAATTTTCACAAGAATTGCAAAACCTAGATAGAAATACTGGACTGTTCGTGTCTTTTTGAATTTTGCGGCAGCAGATTAATTATGTGGTCCGCAGAAAGTGATCTAGGGTTTCATTGGTGAAGAAGGGGTTTGCGGCCACAAGAAAAATGTGCAGACCGCAAAATTCCCATTGCGGCCGCAAAACAGCCCTTTCACTGTCACCGGAGAGTCTACACTTTATGACTCCAATGTGCGGCCGCAGGTCTAATTGTGCAGACCGTAGAAATCATGTTGCGGCCGCACATCAGCCAATTCTCTATCATTAGAGAGTTGGATTATTTTGGGTTTCTAAGATGCGACCGCAAGCGAAATTGTGCAGACCTCACATCACTTTTGCGGCCACAAAGCTAAATTGTGTGGTCCGCAAGGCCTCATCTCCGGCCGCAAGAAAATTGTGAGGACCGCAGATCCTTACCATGAAAGCATACTGTGTCTGTGACCCTCATTGTGTTTTCTGGTGTATTCTGGCATATCTCCAGTGTATGCCTGAACATTGAATTGCAACTAACAACCACCTTTGCTTGATACAGACAATGGTTCGATCTAGAGGCAAAGGCGATACTTCCAAAGGGAGGGGTGAACCTTCTTGGGGACGAGGCAAGAGAGCATTACCTCTTGCCCAAGAGCAGGAAATCAGAAAAAAGACAATAGCAGGGAGAGGGAGAGGTGTAGATCTCTCCAAGACGAGTTCATACGCCCCATCTAGGGGCGTATCAAAGGGCACCTTAACCTCTGTTCAGGAACAACCGGCAATAAAGTCCAGGCCGCCAGGGAGATTTCAGCTTAGGAACGAGTGGTCCTCATCCCTCAGCACTTCCGAGGGATTGAAAAGTGCTAGTCAGACTTTTGAGCCTTCAACAGCACCAGTCCCTATGACATAGGATAAACCCATTCAGGACATACCCGATGATGGTAGTGAGGGAGATTCCACAACTGCTAGGATTGAAAGAACAAAGAAGAAAGAGGTTTGGGAGGACCGATCCGCCAGCCTAGAAGCTTTCACTAGCTTCCGCACATGGTGGCCGGCAAGGTCGCTAACACTTGAGCGACAGTTCTTACTGACAGATTTAGAGAGGTACAACCCGGCCGTGCGGAGGCAGTTTAGAGAACGCAAAGGGTAGATGTGGTTTACCCAGAGTGTGGTGGATTCTAAGGAATAACTTGTCCGGTAATTCTACGCCAATGTGGCACATATCAAAAAGGGGACAAAGGTGACAAAAGTGCGAAACCTTCAAGTGCGATTTGATCAGCACACACTAAACACATACTTGGGCTTTGATGATGTCAAGTCAAAAGAATACCTGGAAAAGTGTGCACTTGGGGATGCAGTTTGTCCTAGGTTAGCAGAGATTCTAGCTGCACCAGGATCACTACCACCATGGATCACCACTGGGGTTCCTATCCACCGGAGCAAACTGAGCTTCGAAGCAAAAGGGTGGCAATCATTTATCTGTAGCAGACTGGACCCGAGTCAAAATGAGACTCATTTGTTGATTCCTCGAGCAGTCTTAGTTTCCTCTATTATGGCCGGTTACCCTATCAATATGGGTGTCGTGATGTCGGCTAACATCTCAGTGATCGCCCAGCAGGATACATCTTCCTACCTGTACCCCAACACCATTACAGAGTATCTTACGGATACGGGGGTGGAACCAAGGGATTTTGATACAAAGGTGAGACCGAAGAAGCCTTTCTCATGGTACTCACTTATTGATGCGAACAAGCCGAAGAAAATACTTATCTTTATTCGGGGGGTGGAGTTTATTGACCATATTTGGTATATTCTGAAACATTTGGCCTATAATAACTTGAGATTATTTTTTTTTCTATTTTATTGTATATATATATATATATTCTCTCGTCTTCTCTCATTAAATGTATTTAGTAGTTTTTGTTTATTAGCTTCTTTATTTTTGTTCCTTTGTTAGTTCTTAATTTGAGTTAGTAGCTTCTTTGTTTGCTTTAGTATCTTTTTATGTATTAGTAGATAATAAGCCTTTGGTTTTCTTAATGCCACGGTTCTTTTCAAAGGTAATAGTTATGTGAACCGGGTGACTCGTTCCAACGATGGATGGCGTGACAACCTTCTTAGAGGAATGAGTCCGGTTTTTGTTGTATAGATAATAATAGTAATTAAGTCATGCTTGAAGAGTCAAACATGCTTCAATTGGTACCAACACACTTAACTACATGCTTATGGTTAGAAATAAGGTTGTTGAAAGAAATAGCTCTAGTTAGTGACTTTATGACTCTTGTGTTGACTTTGGCAACCATCGAGTGGTTTAAATGAACCATATTGATTATTAAATTTGAATGTGGTCGTTGTGGGCCCTCGACTCTGTCCTCTTTAACAATCCGGTTACGTGAGGGGTGAGATGAATTGTTACTAGTCCAAGTATCAATACGAAGGGTCTAGAACTTGCCCCGAATATGTTTCAAGGCGAAATCCTAAGTTTTTCTTGGTTTGAAAAGTGATTTTAGGCCTCCTTGGCCCGTTTGAGTTTTCTATTGCCAACCAATGTCATTATCCCTAGTCAACCCCTTTGAGCCTCGAACCTTTCTCATTTGATGACCAAGTTATAAGCCTTTACCCATTTTGCCATGACCTTCTCTTGGCACCCTAGCTTTCCTTAACACTCTTGAGAAACAAACAGCTAAAAAACTAAGTTTGGTGGAGAGACGAGGAACTTGAAAAAGGTATCAAGGTACAAAAAGAGAAAAGAGATGATGAGAAGGAAAGGCAAGAAAAGAAAAGAACAAAAAGAAAAATGCAAAAAAGTGAATAAGTGGAAGAGTTGATTGATTCAAAGGGAGGTAATGATCCCAAACATGGAGAAATCAAAGAGGGAGAAAATGAATGTAATGATCAAGAAAGAGTGATGTGAAGTCTCTCTACTCCCCCAAGAAAAAAGAAAGTGCCTCAAAGAATTGGCAATGTGTGAGCCAAGAAATGAAAAATGGAGTGCTTAAGGAAAAGTGTAACCACTCACCCACACTGTATCCAACCCTAATCCAAAAGTCTTCATTACATCTCGAGAGAAGTCCTACTTGATTCCAAGCCGAGTCAGCTTACATTAGTGGCGATCTACATGAGGGGCAAGCCTATGGTACTTGAAGTCATACTTGCGACATTCTCTTGAGAGAGATAAGTGAACCTTTCATAAACTTTGGATTGAGTGCTAAATTTCTTAAGTGAGCCGAGCAAATGAAAAGTAGAGGAGGAAGAGTTTGAAGTCCACCAAGACCTACATGATAGAGCAAGAGTCTTTGATGAGTAAAGTCAATTCTTGAAGCTCAAATGTCACATTAGAACTATATGTGTATAAATGTTTAACTTGTTGCCTTGTTGATAAACATGAGTAGTGTGGTAATTGTTGGTCCCAACTGATGTGTGGATGGATCATCTTTGACTCGCTGAAATGACCCTTAAATTATAGAGGTGGGAACTAATTTATTTGCTTGAGGACAAGTGACGAGCTCGAACATCACTTTAATTATGCTCGCTAGTTAAAAATAGTATAGTATAATATTGTATCCCCATGGATTAGAGTTAAATAGTATTTTCGTAGTTTTTAGCTGGATTACTATCCAGGAGAATAAACAATTGAGGTTTTTATGATGAATAACTAAAATTAACTAAGAATCTAAAGTTATTGACTAATGGCAATAGAAACAAAGGTAAGCAACGAAGTTATCAAAGGGAGAAAACATGGGTTGATAGGATAGGTGCAAGATAACTGCTTGGGATCTAACTCTAGATAATTCACTTCTAATATTTAAGTGAGTCTCTCGAATTCACTCAATTATTAGTTCAAACGTTCAGCAAAAACTCTTCTCTCGATTAAGTCTTAACCTCACAAGATGAACCAATTTTAAGCACGTTTTCGATTACTAAGAAGAATTAATGAACTCAACCAACAAGATAATGCAAAGATATCACAAGTTATGTCTCTCTCGATTACATGAACTAGTGAATATAGATGCAGCAATTAAATTATCCAAAAACGCTTCAATACATAAAACTAGAGTTATAATCCAGAAATAATCATCAATACACCAAATCCATCAAACCCTAAAGGGAACTACTCCATAGATATGGAGCAATTCATCACAAATATAATTAAAAGATAGGAAAACATAGATTTGATCCAAACTCGGGTCTTGAGTGAGGAAGGAATGATGAAATCCTTGTGCTCGTATTCTTCCAACTCCTCCTTAGCCTCCTTAGGTCGAATATGTGTCAAAAGTCCAGGAAATAACGTTTTTTCATGTATTTATACCAAGTAGGGTCGGGCTCAGAAGAAATCACCTTCTCCTAGCCAAAATAGAAAAATTACTCTATAAATACTGCACAGGCGCACCACATGGGGCGACGTGCCATGCGGGGTATTAATGGGAAAATCCAGTGAGTTGGTTCTGATAGGCAGCAGGAATTTGCACTGCCACAGTGCACCACGCGCCGCCCCACGCGCCGCACTAGTGAACTTTTCTCAAAGTACGGATTAAATCTCAATTTTGACGTCCAGACTTGGTCCTCGACCCCCGAACACGATCTCGGCTTAATCCCTTGGGTTTTTTACTCAGACTTCAAAGCTCCAAATCACTCAAATTCATCCCATATCATCTACATAGCTCGGATTCACTCCTACAAGACATAAAACACACAATAAGTGCAAAACACTATCAATTAAAGCTCAAACACAAGTAAAGTGCAGTAAATTAGAGTGCAATAAGCAACTAAAATACGTGATTATAGCCTACCATCAACATCCCACACTTAAACCATTGCTCGTCCTCGAGCAATCAGACTACACTTCATATAGACACGACCTTTTTAAACAACTATCCTAACTCATTACACCAAGAATATTAAAACAAATTTTAAGCAAAATACTGTAACATCCTAGCCTCAAAATTTTGACTCAAAAACACCACGCATTATTCACAACCCGCTCACTTACTCTAACATAGAGATCAAGCATTACCTTTCCTTCATGAATTAAGTGCCCTCACACAACATTAGAGAGTAGTTCCACACACATTAAAATTTAAGAACAATTAGAAACTCAAGATAAAAGGAATTCACTCACTCTCAGAAACAACATTCATATGCCACAAACGACGTACCATAAGCTTGTCCGTAGTGTACTACTCTACTAATTGAGCTCATTAGTCAAGGATCAAGTAGGACTTTAACTAGTTGTAATGTAGGCTGCAGGACAGGTACGATATATTTAGATATAAGAGTGACTATGCCTCCCTCAACACTTTAATACCTACAATTAACCATTCAAAACTCCACATTTATGTCAAACCATAACTCCACCTTCACATCAATATACATTTACTCCCTACTTCTTTAAGCACAATTACATCAAGAGTACCACTATCAAGGAATATTTTTCACAACCGTACAATTATTTTGTTTCTTTTCTATTTCAATTCAAGTGGCTCTTGCTTTTTCAATACAGTGCACCTTTCTCCTTATTTTATTAGTTCCACTTAAAAGCTAACCCAACCACCCCACACTTCAACTTTTACAAAGTTCATACCAAATTCAAGTGCCATGAGAGGTACAAGGTTGAAAAAGATAGTCAATTCGAACAAATGAGTAAGGCTTGTAACGTGGTTGCCAAAGAAACAGGATTACAGGCTCAAAAGGGTTAACTACGATACATAACAATTAGGTGGGTGAAATCATATCATTGGCTCAACAAAGAAATGCCTATATCACTTCCTGGCCTGAACAAAACTACTATTTCGATTCGCAAACACACGGGGCAAGTTCTAGACATCAAATGTAATAAACAGAACAACACAAAACCTCTCACACTGGCACATTACTCACTCGTGATTGAACTATCAAGACACTCTAGTCAAAGTAGTTAAGCAAAGTTAAGATTATACAATTTAAGGTACTTATACAAGAGTCAAAAATTGAGGCTAAGCGTCACAGTAAAGTACTCACTATTCTCAAGGTATAATGAAGTCAAGAGATATTTCTTTAAATTCAAATCATAGCACAAGGTTTCCTACTCCTAAAAAAATAAAACTAACTACACCTGGTTCAAACAAAACCCTTGAAAAAGAACCGCGGCACAAAGAAAAACCAAGGGGGAATTATTACACTACCTAACAACAGAAAATCTTTTTGTCTTTTTCTTTCGACTTTAATCCCTCAAGAAACTCGTCGAGTGATATTCATCGTCGGGAAAAATCGAAAATTATTCAATTTTTATAAGTTTTTCAGTTTTCCAACTACTACGACTAACAAAACTAACACATATACATACAACATACAATTATCCCCCACCCTATACTTAAGTTGTGGCATGTCCCCATGATAAACAATTAAAAAGCATAAAGTAAAGGAAACTTCCCTGAACATCTAGTCGGGGTCTGAGTTGAAGTCGGAATCCATACCTCGCCTTCGGACTAATACGCACATCCATGCCGACAGCTTCTTCTCAGCCTTTTTGGGGTACACCCCACACTTATCTTTCTCACTCAATGCAGGCTTCTCTTTCGAGCCCTTCACTTTCTATTCAACACTTGCAGCTGGTTTTTCCTTTTGCACCCCCTTTTCTACATTCATATCAAAAGTCACCGTCTCCCTACCCACTCTAAGCATGAGTTTTCTCTCATGTATATCTAGTATAGCTCTACCTGTCGCTAAGAATGGTCTTCCTAGGATGAGGGGGACCTCCTTGTTCTCCTCCATATTCACCACTATAAAGTCTACAGGAAATACGAACTTATCCACCCGAATTAACTCATCTTCCATTATCCCCTCAGGTATTAAGGTCGTTTGGTCTGCCAGTAAAGATATTGGCACCGACCTTATCTCTCCAATCTCCTTCTCCAGTTTCCTGTAAATAGGTAGAGGCATTAAGTTAATTGATGCATTAGAATCACATAAAGGCTTATCAAAATTTATAGTCCCTAATTAGCAAGGTATAGTAAAACGCCCTAGATCTCCACACTTTTGTGGGAATTTATTTTGCAATATAGCACTGCAATGCTCTGTAAGCTTGACCACTAAGATCTCCTCTATTTTCCTCTTCTTTGTCAGGATCTCCTTCATAAATTTGGCATAAGAAGGCATTTGTGAGAGCACTTCTGTAAATGGTAAGTTTACATGGACTTGTTTCAGCACATCCTGAAATCTCCCAAACCACTTGTCTAGCTTTTCTCTATATAGCTTTTGAGGGAAAGGTAAAGCATGCATATGATCGCTCTTCTCAGGTTCCTCCCTTCTCGATTTTTCTTCCTTCTTCTTCTTCTCAGTTTTCATTGGGCCTTTCTTCTTATTATTATCATCACTTTTCAGTTGCTCCCCACTTTCTTTTGCAATTATCACTTCTTTTTGGATTGGGGTGGGATCCTTCACCACTTGCTCACTTCTCAAGGTCACAGCATTCACTGTTTCTTTGGGATATCTCTTAGTATCAGCGAGGAGAGTTCCTAGAATCCTCTTAGACAATAGAGTGGCTAGCTGCCCAACTTGTTTTTCCAAGTTTCGAAAACCAGTACCTATTTCTTTGATAGCTGCTCCATGTTACCGTATAGCTACACTATGAGTTTCTAGCCTCTCATCAGTTTTCAGAATGAAGGCCTTCATGAGATCTTCTATGCCAGGCTGAATGGGCTATTGAGGCTGAAATTGCTGCTTCTGCTGATTTTGGAATACTGGAGCTCCTTGTCCCTAGGGTCTAGGGTTTATTTTGTTGCCATGCATTCGCAATACCCCCAGGTGAACTCCATGAAACATCAGGGTGCCTCTGACCCATTGCATTGAAATTGTAGTTCCCCACAGCATTTACTTTCTCAGCTGAGGCTTGACACTTATGAGTAGGGGGGCCTCTTCCACATATATCACAAGCCGCGTGAGGCTCACTTTGCATCGAGGCTAAGGTCAGCTTCCTTATCTCTTTGGCCATAGCATCAAGTTGTACCTGCACAGATGTGTTAGCATCAACTTGGTGAACACCAGTTGATCTTCTTCTTTTAGCACTCTCAGAGGGCCACTGATCAGCATCTTCAGATAACTCATCAAGAATTATAACTATCACCTATGGAGTCTTCTTCATCAACGGGCATCCAACTGCATTGCTCAATGTTCTACGTAAGGCCGGTTTCAATCCATCCCTAAGTCCTAGAGTTGCATCCAGAGTTTAATTCCACTATGTTGACACTTTCTAACAATCTCCTTAAACCTCTCCCGTGCTTCAAAAATAGTTTCACTCTCTTTCTGTCTCTTCTAAACTTGCCCGTCTTAGCTGAAGAGAAATATTTATCAAGGAATTTTCTTGTCATCTCCTCTCATGTTCTAATCGATCCCGTGGGTAAGCTTCGAAGCCACTGCTTTGCATCATCATTAAGAGAAAAGGGAAATGCCTTTAGATTCACTGCATCTTGTGACACACCATTGTATTGAAAGGTGTTCATAATCTCCTCAAATTCCATTAGATGTGTGTTTGGATCTTCGTTTGGTTCCCTCTGAAGACACAACAATTCTGAAGGGTTTGAAGCAACCCTTGCTTGAACTCAAAATTGTTTGCTGCAATTGGAGGTGGACTAACTCTTGATAAACCTTGATTATAGACCGGTCTAGCATAATCGCCAAGTGGTCTCCCAAGCAAGGGTTGATGTTGATTAAGTCTGAGAGCCCTTTCTTCTTCATAGATGTTCTACGCATCTCTAATAGCTGCTTCTTCAGCATCCCGTGCAGCTTGTTCTCGTCGTTGGGCGACTTCTCTTACAGCCAAATCTGCATTATCATCACCGATTTCAGCCATATCTTTGGTTGAGGGTTGCCCAACCTTTTATGTTGTCTCGGTGAGATTTCTTTCCTTCTTCAGCTATCGCATTTTTTTTCAATTTCTGGCTTGTATGGTAGCACTTCCTTCGCAGAAGTCCGAGTCATGCACCAATCTAACTTGTAACCTGCGCACAGTCAAAGAACACCAAACTTAAAACAAGAAACAATAAAATAAAAATAAAAATTCCTGAATTAGCACTACAAACTATTTCAAACACTGTTGATTGCCAATCCCCAGCAACAGCGCCAAAATTTGACGAGCTCGAACACCACTTTAATTATGCTCGCTAGTCAAAGACAATATAGTATAATATCGTATCCACCTGGATTGAAGTTAAATAGTATTTTCGTAGTTTCTAGCTTGATTGTTATCCAGTAGAATCAACAATTGAAGTTTTTATGATGAATAACTAAAATTAACTAAGAATCTAAAGTTATTGACTAATGACAATCGAAGCGAAGGTAAGCAAGGAAGTTATTATGGGAGAAAACAGGGGTTAAAAGGATAGGTGCAAGATAACTGTTTGGAATCTAACTCTTGATAATTCACTTCTAATGTTTAAGTGAGTCTCTCGAATTCACTCAATTATTAGTTCAAACGTTCAGCCAAAAATCCTCTCTCGGTTAAGTCTTAACCTCACAAGATGAACCAATTTTAAGCACGTTTTCGATTACTAAGAAGAATTAATGAACTCAACCAACAAAATAATGCAAAGATATCACAAGCTATGTCTCTCTCGATTACATGAACTAGTGAATATAGATGCAGCAATTAAATTATCCAAAAACGCTTCAATACATAAAACAAGAGTTATAATCCACAAATAATCATCAATACACCAAATCCATCAAACCCTAAAGGGAACTACTCCATAGATATGGAGTAATTCATCACAAATATAATTAAAAGATAGGAAAACATAGATTCGATCAAAACTCGGGTCTTGAGTGAGGAAGGAATGATTAAATCCTTGTTCTCATGTTCTTCTAACTCCTCCTTAGCCTCCTTAGGTCGAATATGTGTCAAAAGTCCAGGAAATAACATTTTTTCATGTATTTATACCAAGTAGGGTCGGGCCCAAACGAAATCACCTTCTCCTGGCCGAAATAGAAAAATTACTCTGTAAAAATTGCACAGGTGCACCGCATAGGGCGACATGCCATGCGAGGCATTAGTGGGGAAATCCAGCGAGTCGGTTCTGACAAGCAGCAGGAATTTGCACAGTCGCGGCGCGCCACGCAAGTGCAACTTTCTCAGAGTACGGTTTAAATCTTGATTTTTAACGTCCAAACTTGGTCCTCGACCCCCGAACACGATCTCGGCTTAATCCTTTGGGTTTTTTACTCAGACTTCAAAGCTCCAAATCACTCAAATTCATTCCATATCATCTACATAGCTCGGAATCACTCCTACAAGGCATAAAACACACAATAAGTGCGAAACACTATCAACTAACGCTCAAACACAAGTAAAGTGCAGTAAATTAGAGTGCAATAAGCAGCTAAAATATGTGATTATAGCCTACCATCAACAAGCAAAGACTTAAGTTTGGGGGAGTTGATAAGTGGGGATTTTGACTGCTTGTTGTGCCTTATAGCTTTAGTTTTAGTCTAAAAGCATTGAATTGTGTTCCCGAAACTAATGAGATTATGAAAAATTACAGGAATGCAAGAAGTTGGTCTCCCGATCCGACTCAAAAAGGAGTAGTCCAAAGAACAAGGCAATAAAATGCGCAGAAGCACAAATGTGCGGTCTGCAAAAGGAATTCTGCGGCTGCAGAAGAAATTGTGGACCGCAGAATTCCATCTGCGGCTGCAAACAAAGAGGAAAAATCTAGTAGACATTTGCTCAAAGTGAGGACTCGCAGATGAATTATGCAGCTGGAAAGCTGGGGTAAGAGTCGAAGATCAGAGAGTATGCAAAAAGAAAAAGTCCAGGAGCTTCTATGAATTGCGGACTCGCACAAGATATGTGCGGCCGCAGAAGAGTGCCTTGGGGCCACAACCCTAATTGTGCAGACCGCAAAAGTGTGGCCTTGCATCCGCAATCCACAAATGTGCGGCTGCAGAAGAATGCCTCGTGGTTGCAGTTCAGAAATGTGCGACCGTAGAACTCCAGTTCTTGCCAGATGAAGAAATCTGCGGAGCGCACATGGAATTGTGCGGCCGCAGAACCTCCCGAGTGGCATTTTTGTCCGAGATTTTCAGCCTTGTATAAATAGACGAGTTTCACAAAATTAGGTCAAGTTTTGAACATAAAAAGCTGTTGTAACCGTTTCTCTTTGCTATTTTAGAAAGTTTTAGCTTATTTGAGTGTTTTAAAATTAGATTTTATCATTTTAATCTTCCATTATGAGTTTAATTAGCTTTTCATCTTTATTTTCTTCAAATCCCATAATGAGTAGCTAGATTTTTATTAGGGTTGTGACCCAACCCTAGTGTGTAATATGCTTGTTTATGATTGGTATTGATTATTTTGCTTAGTTCATACTTCAATTTTAGAATTAATGATTGCAAACATTTATTCATGCCTGTTTGACTGAGTCTCTGCTTGAGAAAGAGGAACCTAGTCTAGGATAACTAGGCTAGGTCAATTGAAAGATTGATTAACCCAATTAAAGAGTTCAACCTAGAGATTGCAATAACCTGACTTGAGCTCTTATCAACTATTCTGGGTGATACCCATTTGGTCTTGAGAAAGTCAAATTGGACAAAACCACTTTCTGACCGAGAGGTATTTAGTGGGTAATTCAGAGTTGAGAGCTATAATATACCCCAATCAGCAAAACAAGCATTAAAGTCTTTATCTCATTAGGCAAACACCTAGGTTATGGTCACAGCCCTAGGCGTTTTTATCCATTTGGAAAAACCTTAAAAACAATTATCTCTAGTCTTCTTTCTTTATTTTTCAATCATTAGAGTAACATCAGAAATACAAAATAAATCCTTGTTGTGGAAGTGCAATCTGGATAATCCAAATTGCTCAAATTGAAATATATACCCCTAACTCCCATCTTAGCTCCCTGTGGATTCGACCCCGACTCTTAGTTGGTTTTCTATTATTGCATACGACCGTTTCATTTCTCTTTTGAGGTGTCCTTTGGATGTGATTACTCGTGCGATCAAAACATCAAAATAACACCTAGAACCACGAATCGGACACCAAAATAATTGAAATTTTCAAAGAAACTTAAGAACATGAAATTTTACAACTGGACAATTGAATCACGTCAAATCAACTTTGTTTTGCGCCAAATTTTTACAGGCAAGTCATAAATACTAAAATGAACCTATACCAAGTTCCGGAACAAAAATCCAAAACCTGGTAGCAACAAAGTCAAATTACGGTCAAACTTAGATATTCTTTAAACCTTTAAATTGCTAGTTTTCAACAAATTATGTTAAATCAAGCTAGAGACTTCCGAATTCGATTCCGGGCATACGCCCAAGTCCCAAATCACGATATGAACCCACGGGGACCGTTAAAACACTGATCCGCATCCATTTATACAAAATGTTGACCGTAATCAACTCAAATGAGTTTTAAGGTACGATTTCACATTTTTATCGATTTTCTCATAAGAAATTTCCAGAAAAAGGACATGGACTTCGCACGTAAATTGAGGAAGACCAACGGAGCTAATCGAGGTCTCGGACCACAAAAATAAAGGGTAAAATTATAAATGACCTATCGGGTCATCACATTCTCCACCTCTAAAATAAATGTTCATCCTCGAACGGACAAAGATAGGTACCTGTACTGGTGAAAAGGTGTGGATATCTACTCCACATGTCCAACTCGGACTCCTACGTGGCTGCCTCGATCGCCTGACCTCTCCACTACACTCGAACTGAAGGATAACTCTTAGACCTCAACTGCCGGACCTACCGCGCTAGAATAACCACAAGCTCCTCCTCATAAGTCAAATCCTTGTCTAATTGGACTGAGCTGAAATTTAGCACATGGGATGGATCACCGTGATACTTTCGGAGCATGGACATATGGAACACCGGAAAGATTGCTGATAAACTAGGTGGCAATGCCAGTCTATAGGCCACCTCACCCACTCTCTCAAGAATCTCAAAAGGTCCGATATACCTAGGGCTCAACTTGCCCTCCTTTTCGAACCTCATCTCACCCTTCATGGGTGAAACCCGGAGCAATACCCTCTCTCTAACCATGAATGCAACATCACGACTCTATGATCGGCATAACTCTTCTGGTTGTACTGAGCAGTGCGAAGTCAAGCTTGAATAATTTTGACCTTATCCAAGGCATCCTGAACCAAATCGGTACCCAATAACCGAGCCTCTCCGTGCTCGAACTATCCAACTGGCGAACGGCACTGCCTCCCGTATAATGCCTCATAGGGAGCCATCTAAATGCTCGACCGGTAGCTGTTGTTGTAGGCAAACTCCACAAGCAACAAGAACTGATCCCAAGAACCCCCAAAATCCATAAGCGCGAAGCATATCCTCCAATATCTGAATAGTGCGCTCGAACTGTTCGTCCGTCTGGGGGTGAAATGTTGTACTCAACTCAACCTGCATGCTTAACTCACGATGTACGGCCCTCTAGAATAAACATCTCTAGAAATAGCTGTGAGAACTGATCACAGGTAAGTGCAGGCGAACCGGTCGGTCTAGTCAACATATAATCTTCCCACCACCTCTTGGAGGAACCAGCCATCTGAAACACTGCAAAATTAACCTCATTGGTCTCAACTATACCCATGTTCCGCACACCTCGTGGCAGTGGTCTAGATAATCATTTGGGCCCTCAGAAGGTGCTCTGATACCACAGTATAAAGAACAGAGCAAGAGACTCCGTGAAAGCAAGCCTAATCATAGGAACGACACCACAGTACAAAGAATAAAGCAAGAGACTCGAAGAAAGCAAGCTTAATCATAGGTATGAAAGTTTTCCTACAAAAAGGGGGCTGGCTATTGCCAAGCTACACCAACGGGCTGGCTCTTGCCAAGCTACACAAGCAGTTAATTTGTTTATAGTCGCAAAAGTTTTCCTACAAAAGGGGCTGGCTTCATCCTTGCCAAGCTACACAACTCGGAAAACTTTTGTACTATAACCAACGTTAACTGTTCATAACTCAGAAAACTTTCGCACTACAATAAGCTAACTTTCAAAGAGTACACTTACTCTATTTTCATACATGGACCGGCCTTTCCATCAATTCGAAAGGAAGAACAAGAAGGAAATTTAGAAAGAACTCATATGGAATATATCAAAATAGATTTACAAAGAGTGCACGAAAATTACAAGAAAATTCTAGGATGACTCTAAGGTGAACCAAGATGATTTTCTGCTTTTGTACAAGGCAATTATTTGATGCGAATACAAGATGATTACAAGATGATCCTACAACTACTACAAGCCCTCCTTTATATAGGACTAGGAGGTTATTACAAGACAAACATACTAGATAAAGCAAACCTATCTTACATGGCAAACTTATCTACAAGCGGGTCCTTCTTGGCATGTGAAGGACTTTAGGCAAACCACTAAAAACACTTGAAAGCATGTGAACGGGCTGAAATATACATGGTGTAGCATGTGAAAGCATGTGAAAACAAGGTGAAATGGGGCCCGCATAGCATGGAAAGATGTGGAAATTCGTCTAGGCATGGGTAGGATATGTTTTGAGAGTTTTTGGATGATTATGGTGGGAAAACAACAAGTAGTAGGGTCCGGCTAGCATGGAAAGATGTGGGAATTTGTCTTGGCATGGGTAGGATATTTTTGAGGATTTCTTAGTAGGTAATGGGGGATTAAGGTGGGATTAGCAGGGATTAAGGTAATTATCCTTTATCGATCACAGAATTGGCTTCCAGGCATCTTTTCGAAGACCTTGTGAAGTAGTGTCTGGAACTTGACGGTTCGTCACTGCTATGTTCCTTTCCCTTTGGACTGAGAGATGTAATCCGCAACTTTAATCGGGAAATGTCGTTAGTGATCCTTTCTCGGATGACTTCATATGGTGTTTGATATTCTTTTGCAGCTTCCCGGACTCTTTCCCAGTGAGGATGGGTACTGGTATAATTCCAGCTTGCCCATTCTTTCGGCCATATCTATTTTGGGATGCACCTATTTTGCTGGAAAATGATTCTTTGTGCCTCACTATACTCTTCCTCCATTGATAAAATGGACACGGGAAATTTCCACCAAAATGATGCCTCTGCTTGCGCCTGGACTTTTCCATTAATAATCTTTACTGGCCTATGAAACATGAATACTTTTGCTGCGTAGGAATCATTAAAACATTTAATCCAATATCTTCTAAGCTTGAACCATAATAAGAATATTCTAAGGGCTGGTGCAATGGTATTGAAATCCTTGAAGACGTTGCACTTGAATTCCATGAAAATGCAATACTGATGGCATAGGTACCAGAAAAACCATAATAGTTCTTGTGGAAAATCCTTGGCTTGAGCTATGAATATATGACAGAATGGATATTCCGGATTGACGCCAAAAGGTTTGAGAATGGATCCTCCATATTGTCGGAAAACTTGGAGCTCATAATAAGTTCTTCTTTCCATAATAATAGACGGATCAAAAGGATCCATAAGGTTGAACAGTTCCGGTGGATGATCTGTTGGCTTTAATGAACTATTTCTCGGTGTATTTGAAATCATAAAGATGTGGCTGTTTGGCTTCAGTTTTGCTGGGGAAAACCTTTTGAAGAATTCTTCCGGTCGTGATAGAAAATCTGCGAGAATATTATCTTTTCCTTTCAGGCGCTTGACTTGAGACTTGTATGGAGAAAACCATTGAGCCCATCTGAGAAACTGAGGATTGGGGATAATTT
>MCJB01032667.1:21252-65469 GCA_002018475.1 Nicotiana obtusifolia | reverse complement strand
AATGTCGTTCGGGCTAACAAACGCCCCGGCAGCTTTTATGGATCTCTTGAACAACATATTCAGGCCTTATCTTGATGTGTTCATGATCGTATTCATTGATGACATTCTGGTGTATTCTCGTTTGGAAACGGAACATGTGTGCCACTTTCGGATAGTATTACAGACCCTTCAGGATCGTAAGCTATATGCTAAGCTCTCCAAATGTGAATTCTGGCTAAACTCTGTAGCATTCCCTAGCCATGTGATATCTGACGAGGATATTAGTGTCGACTCTCAGAAGATCGATGCAGTGAAGAATTGGTCGAGACCTACAACACCGTCAGAAGTCCGAGCTTCCTGGGGCTAGCAGGATATTATAGGTGGTTTGTAGAAGGGTTTTCCTCTATATCATCACCATTGACTAAGTTAACACAGAAAGCTACCAAGTTCCAGTGGTCTGACGCTTGTGAACATAGTTTTCAGGAGCTAAAGAATCGATTGACATCCGCGCCAGTGCTCATTCTCCAAGAAGGAACAGAAGGTTATGTGGTTTATTGTGATGCCTCAGGAATAGGTTTGGGGTGCGTATTGATGCAACGTGGGAAGGTGATTGCTTATACATCAAGACAATTGAAGAAAGATGAAAACAATTACCGACTCATGATTTGGAATTGGCTGCAGTAATATATGCTTTGAAGATATGGCGGCAGTACTTATACGGCATCCATGTTGACATCTACATAGATCACAAGATTTTACAATACATCTTAAAGTAGAAGGAGTTGAATTTGAGGCAGCGTAGGTGGCCTGAATTACTGAAAGATTACGATGTCGAGATATTGTACCATCCCGGTAAAGCCAATATTGTGGTAGAAACTCTCAGTCGTAAGTCAATGGGAAGCTTAGTACACATTGAGGCAGGTAGACAGGGGTTGACTAAAGAGCTTCATCAGCTAGCCAATATGAGAATCAGATTGTTAGACTCTGATGACGGAGGTGTTACTGTACAAAATACATCAGAATCATCTTGGGTAGCCAAGGTAAAAGCACAGCAATGTGAAGATCCTGCCTTAGTACGATTGAGAGAGAGCATTCAGCAGCAAAAAATTACAGCACTGAGATACCAGGGCTGATTATATGTGCCTAATATGGCAGGGTTGCGAGAGAAGATTATGATTGAGATTCATCAGTCCCGATATTCCATCCATCCCGGCTCGACAAAGATTTAACATGACGTTAAGGAGCAGTATTGGTGGGATAACATGAAGAAGTCTATTGTAGAATTTGTAGCCCAGTTTCCTAATTGTCAATAAGTAAAGATCGAGCATCAGAAACCCGGTTGATTGATTCAGAATATAGAGATTCTGACCTAGAAATGGGAGGTGATTAATATGGACTTCATTATTGGATTACCTCGCTCTTATCATAAGTTTGAATCCATCTGGGTGATAATTGATTAAAATATGTGCCTATTTTTCGCCAGTTAAGACAACTTACACGGCTGAAGATTATGCGAAGTTGTATATCAAGGAGATTGTTAGGCTTCATGGTGTGCCGGTATCTATTATATCAGACTGAAGAGCTCAATTTATAGCTAAATTTTGGAGGTCTTTTCATAAGGTTTTAGGCACACAAGTGAATCTTAGCACTGCATTCCATCCACAAACTGACAGACAGGCTGAATGTACCATTCAAACACTTGAAGATATGCTACGAGCATGTGTTCTAGATCTCAAGGGGAATTGGAATGACTATCTGGCACTCATAGAATTTGCCTACAATAATAGCTACCATTCTAGTATTAAAATGGCCCCGTACGAGGCACTGTACAGGAGGAGATGTAGATTACCAGTTGGATGGTTTGAAGTCAGTGAGATAGAATTATATGGGCCAGATTTGATTCACCACGCCTTGAGAAGGTGAAAGTGATACAAAAGTGACTGAGGACGACACAAAGCAAGCAAAAGTCTTATTCTGATGTCCGACATCGTGATCTAGAATTTGAGGTCGGTGATTGGGTTTTCCTGAGGATCTCGTTGATGAAGGGTGTTATGCATTTTGGGAAAAAGGGTAAACTGAGTCCGCGGTATATCGGGCTGTACAAAATTCTTCGACGAATTGGACAAGTTGCTTATGAGTTAGAATTTCCATCCGAATTGGAATTTGTCCACCCGGTATTCCATGTATCTATGTTGAGGAAATGTATTAGAGACCCTTCTCGGGTCGTCCCTATCAACGACAGAGGATCTATCATATGAAGAAGTGCAAGTGGCTATATTAGATCAACAAGTCCGCAAGCTAAGAACAAAGGATGTAGCTTCCATCAAAGTATTGCGGAGGAATAAGAATACGGAAGAAATGACATGGGAAGTAGAAGAGGAGATGAAGTTCAAATACCCTTACCTGTTCCAGATTGAATATAACGAGGATGCCGGGGGAATGCAGGATGCATTAGAAGGTGAAACGACTCTATGAGGTAAGCAATAGCTTGAGAATATTCTTTCTTAATACAAAATGGTGATATGCAGATAATGTACATATCTATAATTCTTTGTATAGCCTTGTAAGTCCATAGTTTGGGTTTAACTGCTTGCAATTTAATACGGGAAACTCAGTCAGAAATTTCCGTCGAAATCCAGGATGAGTTAGACTCCCCATAAACCCTTACATTCGAGGACGAATGTTCCTGGGAGGGGGGGAGGGTGTTACAATCCATATTCGCGTACGTTGGATCACGCCTTAAGTTAGTCAACCTAAATCTGAGAAGAGATTATCTTTGAGATGATAAGAAGTTAATCCTATTGGTCTTAAACGATACAAGGGTGTATAAGAGTGGTTAACAAGTATTAGAAGTTAAATGAATCAAGGATGTTGTAACCCATATTTTCGGGAAAAAATATAGGTGATTAACATTCCAAGAGGTCATGTTTAATTTATTTGAATCATATAATATCCATATCATAAGTCTTTAAGTCAAAAGAGTGATGAAACAAAAGTCGACAAACATTGTCGAAACTTACGTTCATAATTTTACTTAAACTTTAGGTCAAATGTCACTAAGCTTTTATACCAATTTCATTGGAATAATGGGGTGATATACCACCCAAATTTAGGATATATGAGTTTATTTTCCAACGCATTAAACCATTCGTAAATACAATCTCGAAGTAGAGAGATATTCGCGTTTTCGCGAGACTGCGCCAAGCAGCTCTCTATGGGGTCCACATAGGCGGTTGAGACATATAGATATATATAACACGCCTCAACCCCGATTTAAGTCATTTGTATTTATTATATTTAGACATTAGAACCCTAAAAACACTCTCTCAAGGTTCTCTCATGATCCTAGACAAAAACAAAGGGCAAACAACACAAATCAAGTGTTGCGAATCCTGTGGCGCTAGTAAGTTTCTTGTTCTTCTTGTTGTTGCTGATTTTTGTGTTGTTCAAACTCATGTGTGAGGTTTTTTTTAAGTGGTTTATGTTCTTTAAAATAATCCCTCAAGTTTTTAATATCAACCCTAGGTGATTTCAAGTCTTCTAAAGTGATTCTAGTGCCGAAAAACTCTCATTGATTTCTAGTTTCGCTTCCTTGTTCTTGTGGCAGCATTGGAGGGATATTTCATGGTCAATTAAGGTAAAATTGGATTTATTATTTCTGTTTAAAGGTAAGTAACCTCTTACCCTACATGTATTTAAGATTATCCAAGTTACGGCTAAGTCGTTGAAGTTAGAACTTGTGAGATATATATCGAAAGGCTTGTTAGTAATGTTGTTGGTTGGTGGACTATTTTTGGGAGGCTCAATATGATTATTCTTGATGTTGTTTGGGCTGCTTGGTGATTTTTTTAACTAGTGGGAAGTCATATAAATAGGGTAGGTGCTGTACGTTTTATCGTAAAATAGGTCGCGGTCGATACATAATAGTTACGATGCTTAAACGATAACGATAGTGTCACTTCTCTTATTGTAGACTAAGGAGTCATGATACTTGCATAGCTTGAGGTTGGGAAATATATACAAGGTATGTGAGGCTATCCCTTTCCTTCTTTTGCACGACTCCGATTTGTACATAATTTAATGAACGAGCTTCCAAAGATACTCCACTCTTAGAAGCTAACAGTACTTATATTGTTTCCCTTCTTATGGATTCATTGGTGTTGATGTTACTTCTCTTATTCTTATGTTATCAATGTTGTTGGTAATTCTTGATTCTTATAATATTCTTGATGAAGAGTTAATCCTAATAACGTGTACGGAGGATACCGACCTTACGCCACTCTGAAAGGTTTAAAATGTGATTCCAATGAATCCAGCACACATCATATATATGTATCTATTTCACTCTACCGAGCCACGCTATAGTCGGTTGGGTACGGCACCAATTGTGCAACCACCGATCAGTTGGGTTTTACCGAACTCCACGTGGCCGGGTACGATTCTACCGAGACTTATGATGGCCAAGTACGTTTTTACCAAGCCTATTACTGCCGGATATGATATACAGGTTGTATATTCTTTATTCCTGTTTACATTACTGTTCTTACTTATGATTTTCCGTCTTACATACTTAGTACTGTATTCGTACTGACGTCTTTTTTATTTTTGGATGCTACATGTCGTGCTGTAGGTCTTGATATACAGGTAGGCGAAGCTCCTCTACCATAGTAGGCTGCCCAGTTCAACGGTTATTGGCGAGATCCCTTCTCCGGACTTGCTGTAGTCTTGGTATGCATTTTTGTTATAGACATTATAGGTACGTGGGGGCCCTTTCCGGCAATGTTGCAGCACTTATGTTCCTTTAGAGGCTCATAGACAGGTGTCGACTCATGTGTAGTTTGGATTGCCTTGTTGACTGCTTTTTATTGTATAGTCTCTCATGGAAGCTTGTCAACTCGTACCTTATGCATAACTTCATAATAGCCTTGTCGGCCCATGTTATATATGTTCATGACATTATCTGTCATTGTTGGTTGCTTAGGATTCATGTCTAGCATTTATATTGATCTCGTCGGCTTTTTTAGATAATAAAAATGGTTAGATAAATTGTGCGTTGGTGCTCGGCAGGCGTGGCCCACGTGCCAGTCATGGCCCTCCAGTTTGGGTCATGACATTCCCCTTAGGATTTGGTACTGCTATGGTAATTTGCAATATGTGAAGGCCATTTAGACGAGGTGACGAGTGCGTACTCGGGCTAAATATTGAAAATCCGATTTCTGCTAAGTAGTTTCCTTTTATTTCCTTAATTGAGTTACTCTAGCACGTGTAGTCATCTTGTTTAGCCTAATTTCATATGACTACGTATCTTATCTCTTATTTGCAATTTGTACAGCATGCTTAGTTGAATTACCTGCTTCCGTGATTCCATATTCATTATTTAACTGTGGAATTTTTTGCCTAAAATATCATTGTTTCATTGTTATGCTTTGGTTTTCTTGATTATTGTTGAGGTGATTTGTTTGGTTGTGGCACGAGGTACTTGCCGTGTGGATTGTTACTGTGGCACAAGGTATCTGCCGTGCGAATTGTCTATTGTCGCACGAGGTTTTTGTGGTGCGGATTGTTATTGTGGCATGAGGTCTCTGCCGTGTGGATTGTTATTGTGGCACGATGTTTCTACCGTGCGGATTGTTATTGTGGCACGAGGTTTCTGCTCTGCAGTTGTTACTATAAGGAATGATTGTGAGATATTTACTTTTGGGACTATGAGGCGGCACCTGGGGAGTGCCACTGTTGATTTCCTGTACTTGTTGTATTGTTTGTTGTTGTTGTTGTTGTTCCTTAATTTGTAAGATTCTTGCTTCCTTACGTGTTGTATTTGTCTTCTTGATTCCGTGCTACTACCTTTCGTAAATTTTTGTTGTTACACTCCCTATCACTTTATTATGTCATGATATCTTCTGCCTTGTTTCTTATTAGTCCTAGTGGCGCTCTGACCTAACCTCGTCATTACTCTGCCGAGGTTAGGCTTGGCACTTACTGGGTACCATTGTGGTGTACTCATACTACGCTTCTGCATATGTTTTTCTGCAGATCCAGGCTCATCCTATCAACCTCGATATTAGAGTATGGTGTTGTTTCTTGGAGACTTCAAGGTACACCTGCCGGCATCCACAGGCCTCGGAGTCCCCTTCTGCCTCACCTTTTCTTTGTTTCTTTATGTTTTGATAGAGAGAGATGTTTAGGATATTTGCAACATTGTATCTAGAGCTTGTGACTTATATCTTTCGGGTTTTGGGAATTGCTTATACTTTGAATTGCAGTTTTTATTTATTATAGTTGTGGACGTTTTGAGTTTTAGCTTAATATTTCAGTTATTTCGCATACTTGTTGGCTTACCTAGTTTTAGAGATTAGGTGCCGTCACGACATCCTATGGAGGGAGATTGGGTTCGTGACAAGTTGGTATCAGAGCTCTAGGGTCATAGGTGTTATGAGTCACAAGCATGTTTAGTAGAGTCTCGCGGATCGGTACGAGAGACGTCTGTACTTATCTTCGGGAGGCTGTGGAACTGTCAAGAAAAGCTTCACTTCTTTGATTCTTTATCGTGCAAAAGTTTTGACTTTGGGTTCTAAATTTCTGTCTTTCTATTCTCTCACAGATTCTGAGAACACGTACAACTGGATCAGATGACCAGACACTCGCGCCCCGTTCTAGAGCCATGAGAGGCAAGGGGGCTGGGGTAAAGGCCAATGACGTCTATGTGGTGCAGCAAGAGAACCCGCACAAGCTACAACGAGGAGCCACCAGTAGCTCCAGTTAGAGGGCAGGCACCTGAGACGCCTGTTATTGCACCAGCCCACCAGGAGACTCTCACCCAGTTTCTAAGTATGTTCAGCATTTTGGCTCAGGTAGGGTCGATACCACTTGCTCCTACCACATCTCAGGCGGGGGGAGAAGCACGGACTCCCGCCACCCGTACCCCAGAGTAGCAGGTCCAGGTTGACCAGGTTCCAGAGGTTATATCTGTGCAGTCAGTAGCCCCAATTTAGCCCGAGGCTAAGGCAGCGGTTTTTGAGGAGGAGCAGCTCAGGCTCGAGAGGTACAAGAAGTACCACCCTCCTACTTTCAGTGGCTTGGCGTCAGAGGATGCTCAGGGTTTTCTTGAGGAGTGCCACCGTATTCTCCGTACTATGGGTGTTGCAGAGTCTAGTGGGGTTGTTTTCACTACGTTCCATCTTAGAGGATCGCCTATCAGTGATGGCGAGCATACGAGTTGAGTAGTCCGGCTAAGGCAGCTTTACTCACCTGGACTCGGTTCTCAGCTATATTCTTGAGGGAGTATGTTCCCCAGAGTTTTAGAGATGCATGGCACGCAGAGTTTGAGCAGTTGCGCCAGGGTTCTATGACCGTGTCGGAGTATGCGTACGTTTCAGTGATTTGGCTAGACATGCACTAGCCTTGGTTGTTACTATTAGAGAGCGGGTCCATTGATTTATCGAGGGGCTCAACCCCAGTATCAGATTTAGCATGGCTTGAGAGTTGGAGATAGACATTGCATACCAGCAGGTAGTGGGGATTGCTAGAAGATTGGAGGGCATGCTGACTCGGGAGAGAGGGGAGAGAGAGGCCAAGAGGTTTTGAGAGTCCGGCACTTATAGTGGTACTCGGGCCTAGCTGTAGCTCGTCAAGGTAGGGGCTATGTGAGTCGCCCTGTTCATTCAGCACTTCTAGCCGCCAGCAGTATTCTGGCCACTCCTAGGCCCTAGGCTCCCTATTATGCACCGCCATTGTCTAGTGCACCTCCTGCACGGGGTGCTCTCAGCGGTCATTCAAACCGATCAGGCCCGAGCTAGCCACAGCAGCCACGTCCTCTGCGAGCTTGTTTTGAGTGTGGTGACACTCGTCAAACAGTGAGGGATTTCCCCACACTCAAGAGGGGTGTACCTCCACCGACCACTCAAGCTCCGCATGCTCCATCGGGTCCTCAGGCTATGGTTATAGCACCAGCTACCACTCCACCTGCACAACCGTCTTGAGGTAGAGGCCGAGCAGGTTGAGGTCACCTTAGAGGGGGAGGCCAGACTAGATATTATGCCCTTCCTTCTTGGACGGAGGCAGTTGTATCCAACTCGGTCATCACAGGTATTGTTCTGGTCTGTCATTGAGATGCATCTGTCTTATTTGATCCAGGCTATACTTATTCCTATATGTCATCTTATTTTGCTCCAAATTTGGGAGTATCCCGTGATTCTTTGAGTTCTACTGTCTATGTGTCTATGCCCGTGGGAGATTCTATTACTGTTGACCATGTGTATCAATCGTGTTTGGTTATTCTTAGCGGTTTTGAGACCAGAGCGATTTTTTGTTGCTCAGTATGGTGGATTTTGATGTTATTTTGGGCATGGACTGGTTGTCACCCTATCAATGCTATTCTTGATTTTCACTCCAAGACGGTAATGTTGGCTATGCCAGATCTACTACGGTTAGAGTGGAAAGGTACTTTATATTATGTTCCTAGCAGTGTTGTTTCATTTCTAGAGGCCCATCAGATGGTTGAGATGCATATCTGGCATATGTGAGGGATGTCAGTCTTGGTACTCCTACCGTCAATTCAATTCCAGTAGTGTGGGATTATCCAGATGTATTCCCCGGGGATCTTCCGGGCATTGTCGCCCGACAGGGATATCGACTTTGGTATTGATTTGTTATTGGGAACTCAGCCCATTTCTATTCCACCCTATCATATCGCCCTAGCAGAGTTGAAAGAGTTAAATGAACAGTTGCAAGAGTTGCTTGATAAGGGATTCATTCGGACCAGTGTGTCGCCTTGGGGTACTCCAATCTTATTTGTAAAGAAGAAAGATGGTTCTTTGCATATGTGCATTTATTATCGCCAGTGGAACAAGGTTAGAGTGAAGATAGGTATCCATTGCCACGTATTAATGACCTATTTGATCAGTTACAGGGTGCTAGAGTGTTCTCTAAGATCGACTTGCGTTTAGGCTATCATCAATTGAAGATTCGGGAGACAGATATTCCGAAGACTGCCTTCAGGACTCTGTATGGTCATTACGAGTTCCTTGTGATGTATTTTGGGCTAACCAATGCCCCAATGACACTCATGCCCTTGATGAACAGTGTATTTCATCCCTATCTTGACTCGTTCATCATTGTGTTTATTGACGACATTTTGGTGTACTCCCGGAGCCAGGAGGATCATGAATAGCACTTGAGGATTGTGCTTCAAACTTTGAGAGAAAAGAAGTTATATGCAAAATTTTCGAAGTGTGAATTATGGCTAGATTCAGTGGCATTTTGGGTCATGTAGTATCGAGCGAGGGGATCAGGTTAAATTCGAAGAAGATTGAAGCAGTGCCAGACTGTCCTCAGCCACGGAGATCCGTAGTTTTCTTGGTTTGGCGGGGTATTACCATCGATTTGTAGAGAGTTTCTCATATATTGCAGCAACTATGACCAGGCTGACCAAGAAGGGTCTTCCGTTTAGGTGGACCGAGGAGTGTGAGGAGAGCTTTCAAAAGCTCAAGACAGCTTTAACTACAGCCCCAGTGTTGGTATTGCCTACTGGTTCGGGGCCCCATACGGTGTATTGTGATGTGTTGCACATTGGTCTCGACGCGGTGTTGATGCAGGACGGTAGGGTGATTGCCTACGCATCTAGACAGCTGAAGGTGCATGAGAAGAACTATCCTGTCCACGACCTCAAGTTAGCAGCTATTGTTCATGCCTTGAAGATCTGCCGGTACTATTGTATGGTGTCCCCTGTGAGGTCTACACCGATCACCAAAGTCTGCAGCACCTGTTCAAACAGAAGGATCTTAACTTGCAGCAACGGAGGTGGTTGGAGTTGCTTATGGACTATGATATCACCATTCTATGTCATCCCCGGAAGCCCAATGTGGTGGCCGATGCCTTAAGTCGCAAGGCGGAGAGTTTGGCCAGCTTAGCATATCTATCGGTAGCAGAGAAGCCTTTAGCCTTGGATGTTCAGGCCTTGGCCAACCAGTTTATTAGATTGGATGTTTCCGAGCCGAGCTGAGTTTTAGCTTTTGTGATTTTTTAGTCTTCTCTTTATGATCGTATCAGAGAGCGTCAGTATGATAACTCCCATCTGTTTGTCCTCAAGGACACGGTTCAGCACGGCGATGCCAAGGAAGCCATTATTGAGGAGGATGGTGTATTATGAATGCAGGCAGGCTATGTGTGCCTAATGTAGATGGCTTGTGTGAGTTGATTCTCCAAGAGGCTCATAGTTCGCGGTACTCCATTCATCATGTGCCGCGAAGATGTATCAAGACTTGAGGCAGCACTATTGGTGGAGGCGGATGAAGAAGGACATAGTGGAGTATGTAGCTCGGTGCCTAAATTGTCAGCAGGTGAAGTATGAGCATCAGTGGCCAGGTGGAGTGCTTCAGAAGTTAGAGATTCCAGAGTGGAAATGGGAGCGGATCACTATGGATTTTGTTGCTGGGCTCCCACAGACTCGGAGGAAGTTCGATGCAGTATGGGTGATTGTGAATAGATTGACCAAGTCAGCTCATCTCATTCTAGTGGCGACTATTTATTCGTCAGAGCAGCTGGCTCAGGTTTATATTCGCGAGATTGTCAGGCTTCATGGCATGCTGGTATCTATCATCTTTAACAGGGGCACACAATTTACATCGCGGTTCTGGAGAGCCGTACAGCATAAGTTTGGTAAGCGGGTGGACTTGAGTACAACATTTCACCCTCAGACGGATAGTCCGAGCGCACTTTTCAGATATTAGAGGATATGCTTTGTGCGTGTGTGATGTATTTTGGGAGTTCTTGGGATCAGTTCTTATCGCTTGCGGAGTTTGCCTACAATAACAGTTATCGGTCGAGCATTCAGATAGCACCGTATGAGGCTTTGTATGGTAGGCAGCGCCGGTCCCCGGTGGGTTGGTTTGAGCCAGGTGAGGCTAGACTATTGGGTACAGACTTGGTTCAGGATGCTTTGAAAAAGGTTAAATTGATTCAGGATCGACTTTGTACTGCCCAATCCAGACAGAAGAGTCATGCAGATCGGAAGGCTCGCGATGTTACATTCATAGTTAGGGAGCGGGTCTTGCTTCGGGTTTCGCCCACGAGGGTGTTATGAGGTTCAAGAGGAAGGGCAAGTTGAGCCCTAGGTATATCGGGCCTTTTGAGATTCTTGAGAGGGTTGGAGAGGTGACTTACAGACTTGCATTACCACCTAGTCTCTCTGCAGTTCATCCAGTGTTCCATGTTTCCATGCTTCGAAAGTATCTCGGCGATCCATCTCATGTGTTAGACTTCAGCTCAGTCCAGTTGGACAAGGATCTATTCTTATGTTGAGGAGCCGGTGGCCATTCTGGACAGGCAGTGGAGGGGTCAGCCAGTCGAGGAGGAAACTTGGGAGACCGAACATGATATGCTTAGCTGTTATCTTCATCTTTTCACCACTTCAGGTATGTCTCTATACTTGTTCAAGGATGAACATTTGTTTTAAAAGGGGGAGGATGTGACGACCGGGCCAATCGTTTTGAGAGTATTAGCCTCGATCCCCTATTTACTGCTCCCTCTACTTCATTTTGTGGTTATGTGACTTACCGGGGCGCTTGGTGTATGGTTCGGGTTAGTTTCAGAGTGAAATAGGACACAGAGCCCTAAAATGGAAGTTTAAGTCGTAGGAGTTGACAATATTTTGACTTGTGTGAAGACGACTCAGAAATGGAGTTTTGATGGTTCCAATAGCTCCGTATGGTGATTTTGATCTTAGGGGCGTGTCCGGATGTTGATTTGGAGGTCCATAGGTCATTTTGGTGTTAATTGGCGAAAGTTAAAAATTGGTGGAATTTTGGGAAGTTTGACTGGGAGCGGACTTTTTGATATCGGGGTTGGATTCTGATCCAGAAGTTAGAGTAGGTCCATAATGTCAATTATGACTTGTGTGCAAAATTTGAGGTCAATCGGACATGATTTAATAGATTTCAACATCGGATGTGGAAGTTAGAAGTTCAAAAGTTCATTAGGCTTGAATCGATGCGCAATTCTTGGTTTTAGCATTGTTTGAAGTTATTTGAAGGCTCGACTAAGTTCATATGATGGTTTAAGACTTGTTGGTATAATATTTTGACGTTTGGGGGGCCTCGGGGGTGATTTGGACCATGTTCGGCGCATTTCGGAACTTGGGGGATTGCAGATTTTGCTGGTGTTGGTGTTGTTGTATGCGATCGCGAGTGTGGGGCCACATTCGCAAAATGTTTAATGTTGGCTACTGGATTTTTGTACTATGCGTTCGCATAGAAAGGGATGCGATCGCAGTAGTTTGGCTTAGAGTTAATCGCGAACACGTGTTATAATTCGCGTTCGCGGAGAAGAGTGGGTGAAGCTGGGACTGGATCAATTGTGCTACATGAACGCGTAGCCTGTAACGCGAACGCGATGTTGAGGCAGTGTTTCTATTCGCGTTCGCAAGTGCTTTTACGCGATCGCAAAGGGTTAAGTTGGGCTGGGAAGAAATTTGTCTTACTTGATCGCGTGTGGATTTCCGCGATTCGATGTTTAATTATCAGGGCAGCAGATTAAATTTCAAAATCCAGGGTTTATGTCATTTTTCACTATTTGGACTTGAGAGCTCGGATTAAGGTGATAATTTGAGGGATTTTCAGAGGGATTGTTAGGGTAAGTGTTCCTAACTCGTTTTTGATTAATTTTCACTAATCTATCTTCGATTTCTTCATTTAATTAAGGATTTGGGTTGAAACTTTTGAGGAAAAAGATGTAAAATTTTTAGACCAATGTCTTGAGTTTTGAAAGGCCAAATGAGGTCGGATTTGGATAATTCTTGTACGGTTGGACTCGATATCGAATAGGTGTTCGGATTTTATAATTTTGGTTGGGTTCCGAGACGTGGGCCCGGGTCGACTTTTTGGAGAGCTTTTTAATCATTGCTAAAATCATAATTTCATTATTTAGATTAGTCTCCTATAGTTGTATTATATTATGTAATTGTTTTTGGCTAGATTTGAGCCGTTCGGAGCCGAAAAATCGAGGTAAAGGCCTTCTTATTGATTGATTGAGCAAGGTTTGAGGTAAGTGACTTGTCTAACCTCGTGTGGGGGAAATTTCCCTTAGGATTTGGTACTGTTATGGTAATTTGCAATATGTGAAAGCCGGGTACGCGAGGTGACGAGTGTGTACTCGGACTAAATGTTGAAAATTCGATTTCTGCTAAGTAGTTTCCTTTTATTTATTTATTGAGTTACTCTAGCATGTGTAGTCATCAGGTTTAGCCTAATTTGATATGTCTACGTGTCTTATCTCTTATTTGCAATTTGTACAACATGCTTAGTTGAATTACCTACTTCCTTGATTCTGTATTCATTATTTAACTATGGAATTCTTTGCCTGAATATCATTGTTTCATTGTTATGTTTTGGTTTTCGTGATTATTGTTGAGGTGATTTGTTTGGTTGTAGCACGAGGTTTCTGCCGTGCGGATTATTATTGTGGCTGGATATTTATGCTGTGTAGATTGTTACTGTGGGATGAGGTTTCTGCCGTACGAATTGTTTATTGTGGAACGAGGTTTCTGTCAAGCGGATTGTTATTATGGCACGAGGTTTCTGCCGTGCGGTTGTTATTATAAGGAGATATTGTGAGATATTTACTTTTGGGACTATGAGGCAGCACCTCGGGAGTGCCCCTGTTGATTTCATCTACTTGTTGTTTTGTTTGTCGTTGTTGTTGTTGTTGTTGTTCCTTAACTTGTAAGATTCTTGCTTCCTTACGTGTTGTATTTGTCTTTTTGATTCTGTATTGCTACCTTCTAGTGTTAAACTTCCCTGTCACTTTATTATGTCATGATATCTTCTGCCTTGTTTCTTATTAGTCCCAGTGGAGCCCTGACCTGACTTCGTCGCTACTCTACCAAGGATAGGCTTGGTACTTACTGGTGTACTCATACTATGTTTCTGCACATGTTTTTGTGCAGATTCAGGTGCATCCTATCAGCCTCGATATTAGAGTGTGGTGCTGCTGCTTGGAGACTACAAGGTACACCTACCCCCGTCCGCAGGCCTCGGAGTCCCCTTCTGCCCCGTCTTTTCTTTGTTTCTTTATGTTTTGATAGAGAGAGATGCTTTGTATATTTGCAACATTGTATCTAGAGCTTGTGACTTATATCTACCGGGTTTAAGGAGTTACTTATATTTTGAGTTGCATTTTTTATTTATTACAGTTGTGGACGTTTTGATTTTTAGCTTAATAATTCAGTTATTCCGCATACTTGTTACGCTTAGCTAGTTTTAGAGACTAAGTGCCGTCACGACATCCTATGGAGGGAAATTAGGGTGGTGGTACTGGGGCTCCAAACCAATCATGCACACAAGTTTAATAACATCATACGAACTCGCTCGTCCGATCAAAATGACTAAATAACACCTAGAACTATGAATCGGACACCAAAACGAATGAAATTTTCAAAGAAACTTAAAAAACTTTCAATTTAACAACCGGACGTTCGAATCACGTCAAATCAACTCCGTTTTGCACCAAATTTTGCAAGCAAGTCATAAATAGCGAAATAAGTCTATAGCAAGTTTCGAAATCGAAATCCGAACCCAGTAGCAATAAAGTCAACCTACGGTCAAACTTAGAAATACTTTAAACCTTCAAATTACTAGTTTTCAACAAATCACATTAAATCAAGTTAGGGACTTTCGAATTCGATTTCGGGCTACGCCCAAGTCCCAAATCATGATACAAACCCACCGGGATCGTCAAAATACTGATCCGGGTCTATTTATACAAATCGTTGACCATAGTCAACTTAAATGAGTTTTAAGGCAAATATTCACATTTTCTTCGATTTTTCACTTAAAGCTTTTTCGAAAAAAGACATAGACTGCGCATGTAAATCGAGGAAGGCTGAACGGAGCTATTCGAGATCTCAACACAGAAAAGAAGGATAAAAATAAAAATGACCTATGGGGTCATCACATTCTCCACCTCTAAATGTTCGTCCTCGAACGGACATAGAAAGGTACCTAGACTAGTGAAAAGGTGTGGATATCTACTCCACATGTCAAACTTGGACTCCCACGTGGCTGCCTCGATCGGCTGACCTATTCACTGCACTCGAACTGAAGGATAACTCTTAGATCTCAACTTCCGGACTTGCCGGGTTAGAATGGCCACCGGTTCCTCTTCATAGGTCAAATCCTTGTCCAATTGAACTGAGCTGAAATCTAACACATGGGACAGATTACCGTGATACTTCTGGAGCATGAACACATGGAACACCGGATGGACTGCTGATAAACTAGGTGGCAATGCCAGTCTATAGGCTACCTCACCCATTCTCTCAAGAATCTCTACCAAGGGTCCGATATACCTAGGGCTCAACTTGCCCTTCCTCCCGAACCTCATCACCCTTCATGGGTGAAACCCGGAGCAATACCCTCTCTCCAACCATGAATGCAACATCACGAACTCTACATTAGACATAACTCTTCTACCTAGACTGAACTGTGCGGAGTTGATCCTGAATCATCTTTGACCTTTTCCAAGGCATCCTGAACAAAATCGGTGCTCAACAACCGAGCCGCTCCCGGCTCGACCAACCAATTGGTGAACGGAACCGCCTCCCCTATAATGCCTCATAGGGAGCCATCTGAATACTCGACTAAATAGTTGTTCTTGTAGGAAAACTCTGCAAGTGGCAAGAACTGATCCCAAGAACCCCCCAAATCCATATCGCAAGCGCGAATCGTGTCCTCCAATATCTAAATGGTGCGTCAGACTGTCCGTCTGTCCGGGAGTGAAATGTTGTACTCAAATCAACCCGTGTGCCTAACGCACACTGTACGGCCTTCCAGAAGTGCGAGGTGAACTGCATACCTCGATCAGAAATGATGGACACGGGCACACCGTGAAGATGGACGATCTCGCGGATATAGATCTCAGTTAACCACTCTGAAAAAATAAGTGACTACCACTCGAATGAAATGTGCCGAATTGGTTAACATGTCCACAATGACCCATACCGCGTTGAACTTCTTCTGAGTCCGTGGAAGCCCAACAACAAAATCCATGGTAATACGCTCCCAATTCCACTCAGGAATCTCTAGCCCTTGAAGCAAACCACCAGGCCTCTGATGCCCGTACTTTACTTGCTGACAATTCAGACACCGAGCTACATATGTAACTATATCCTACTTCATTCTCCTCCACCAATAATGCTGCCTTAAGTCCTGATGCATCTAGGCGGCACCCGAATGAATGGAATACCGGGAACTATGGGCCTCCTCAAGAATCAACTCACGAAGCCTATCCACATTGGGCACACAAATCTGACCTTGCATCCGCAAAACCCCATCATCTCCCACAGTAACCTGCTTGGCACCACCGTGCCGCACCATATCCTTGAGGACAAGCAAATTGGGGTCATCATACTGACGCTCTCTGGTCATCATACAAGGAAGCCCAAGAGACCGTGCAAGCTAGAACTCGACTCGGCTCTGAAAAATCTAACCTCACGAACTGGTTGGCCAAAGCCTGAACATCTTATGCTAACGACCTCTCGCCAATTGGAATATATGCAAGGCTACCCATACTCACAACCTTCCTACTCAAGGCATCGGCCACCATATTGGCTTTCTCGGGATGATACAAAATAGTGATATCATAGTCTTTCAACAACTCCAACCACCTCCTCTGCCTCAAGGTGAGTTCCTTTTGCTTGAACAAATACTGTAGACTCTGATGATCCTTGAACACCTCACACGACACACCGTAGAGATAGTATCTCCAAATCTTCAACGCATGAAATGGCTGCCAACTCTAAGTCATGAACAGGGTAATTCTTCTCATGAACCTTCAACTGCCACGATGCGTATGCAATCACCCTGCCATCCTGCATCAATGCTACACCGAGCCCAATACGAGATGCATCATAATACACCGTGTAGGATCCTGAACCTGTGGGCAACACCAACATTCGTGCCGTAGTTAAAGTAGTCTTGAGCTTCTGAAAACTCAACTCACACTCATCCGACCACCTGAATGGAGCACCCTTCTGGGTCAATCTAGTCAATGAGGCAGCTATGGATGAAAACCCCTCTACAAATCGGCGATAATAACCCGCCAAACCTAAAAAACACCGTATCTCTGTAGCTGAAGTAGGTCTAGGCCAGTTCTGAACTGCCTCAATCTTCTTAAGATCCACTTTTATGCCCTCTGCCGGTACGACTTGCCCCAAAAAGGCGACTGAGTCTAATCAAAACTCATACTTTGAAAACTTGGTATATAACTGACTATCTCTCAAAGTCTGAAGTACAATACGAAGATGCTGCTCATGCTCCTCTTGAGTATGGGAGTAGATCAAGATATCATCAATGAATACGATCACAAAAGAATCCAAATAGGGCTTGAACACCCGGTTCATCAAATCCATAAATGTTGCTGGGGCATTTGTCAACCAAATGACGTCACTAGGAACTCACAATGCCCATACCGAGTCCGAAAAGCCGTCTTAGGGACATCCGAGGCCTAATATTTAACTGATGGTAGCCAGACCTCAAATTCATCTTCGAAAACATCTTGGCACCCTGAAGCTGATCAAATAAGTCATCATTCCTCGGCAACAGATACTTGTTCTTGATAGTGACTTTGTCCAACTGCCGGTAGTCTATACACATCCTCATCGAACCATTTTTCTCCTTCACGAACAACACAGGCGCACCCCATGGCGAGATACTAGGTCTAATGAATTCCTTATCAAGAAAATCTTGCAACTGCTCCTTCAATTCTTTCAAATCTGGCAGGGCCATACGGTATGGTGGAATGGAAATGGGCTAAGTGCCCGGAGCCAAATTAATATAGAAGTCAATATCTTTGTTGGGTGGCATCCCCGAGAGATCTACAAGGAACACCTCTGGAGACTCGCGTACGACAGGTACTGAATCCATGGAAGGAACCTCCACACTCACATCACGAACATAGGCCAAATAAGCTAGACATCCTTCTTAACCATATGTCGAGCCTTGATATAAGAAATAACCCTGCTGGTAGAATGGCCAGAAGTCCGTCTCCACTCTAATCAAGGTAACCCCGTCATGTCTAAGGTTACCGTCTTGGCGTGACAATCCAGTATAGCATGATAAGGTGATAGCCAATCCATGCCCAAAATTACTTCAAAATCTACCATATCAAGAAGCAGGAGATCTACACTAGTCTCAAGACTCCCAATAGTAATCACACACGAGAGATAGACATGATCTACATTAATAGAATCTCCCACAGGCATGGACACACACAAGAGCGCTCAAGGAATCACGAGGCACAACCAGATATGAAGCGAAATAGGATGACACGTAGGAATAAGTAGAGCCAGATCAAATAGAACAGAAGCATCTTTATGGTAAACTAGAACAATAGCTGTGTAATGGCGTCATATGACTTGGCCTCAGGTTTAGCTGGGAAAGCATAAGATTGGGACTGGGCACCACCACTCTGACCTACATCTCTAGGACGGCCTCTAACGGCTTAACCTCCACCTCTAACGGACTGACCTCCACCTCTGGCTGCCTGACCTCTGCCTGTAGCTGGCTGAGTGGGTGGTGAAGCAACGGTGCCGAGACCATGGCACGAGAACTGTGCTGTGGCTGCCGCTTAATTATCTCGGACAGAACCTCTTGATGTGACCAGTATGTCCACACTCAAAACACCCATCATGCTACTGTGGCTGCTGAAGGTGAAGCGACCCGAAGGGGCCGAATAACCACGATGATAGCTCTGGATCAGAGGCGCACTAATAGGAGCTAATGGTGCACTTTAGGTTGGCTGCCCAGAATGAGATACATAAGGACCACGACTCCCCGAAGCACTGTGAGATGCCTGAAGAACTGACTGAAATAGCCTGGGAGGATGGCCTCTCCCAAAAGTACCCCTGCCTCTAGATGAGGCACCACTGAAACTACTGGAATGATGAGGCCTCTTATCAGACACCGGCCCCCTCTCCTGACCATGAACCATCTCGATCCCCCTAGCAATATCTACGGCCCTCTGGAAAGAAATGCCATCTCCAATCTCCTTGGTCATCTGTAGCCTGATAGTGAAAGTGAGCCCATCGATGAATCTCCTCACTATCTCCCTCTCAGTAGGGAGCAAGATAATAGTGTGGCAATCTAGGTCCACAAATCGAGTCTCATACTGGGTAACAGTCATACTACCCTATTGAAGATGCTCAAACTGCCTGCAGTAATCCTCTCTTAGAGTGACAGGAATGATCTTCTCTAGAAATAGCTGTGAAAATTGATCATAGTTAAGTGCAGGCAAACCAGTTGGTCTAGTCAACATATAATCTCTCCACCATCTCTTGGCGGAACGAGTCATCTGAAACACTGCAAAGTCGACCCCACTAGTCTCAACTATACCCATGTTGTGCAACACCTCATGGCAACGGTCCAGATAATCATGTGGGTCCTCAGAAGGTGCACCACTTAAATGAATAGAAAGAGCTTGGTAAACTTATCCAACCTCAACAAGGCTTCAGAAGACATAGCGGGCCTATCACCGGCCTGTGCCGCATTAACCAGCTGAACCACCCCAACTGGCGGGACTGCTGGAATCTGATACAGGAGAGCTGCCTGCTTTGGGGTGTGAGTAGCAGGACACTGTGTTCCTCCTTCAGCTTGAGAGACAGCTGGTGCTACTGGGAATGCATTAATCTGGGCCACACTCTCCGTAAGGCCCACCAAGCGGACTAGAGTGTCCTGAAGCATTGAAAAGACTATGAATCCCTCCGGAACCTGAGCTGGTTCGATGGGCACGATCTGAGCTGGATCCTCCTCCTCTTGATCAATCTGAGGCTCCACTACGAGTGCTGCTGCTCGAGCTCTAAGCTGAGCTCTGCCTCTGGCTCGAACTTAGCCTCGACCTCTGCCCCTAGTAGTAGCTTCCACTAGGGGCTCCGGCTCCTGTCCGGCTACAGATGTTGTGCGTGTTCTCGCCATCTGCGAGAGAACAAGAATAGGATGGTTGAATCATCAATGATCGAATAAAATCACACGATAGAGAAGGAAAGAAGTGATTTTTCCTAAACTCTATAGCTTCTGGAAGATAAGTACAGACGTCTCCGTACCGATCCTTCAAACTCTATTAAGCTCGCTCGTGACTCGTGAGACCTAAGCAACCTAGTGCTCTGATACCAACTTTACGACTCGGAATTCCCACCCTCGGGATCGTGATGGCGCCTAACATTTCACTTGCTAAGCAAGCCAACGTTAGAAATAATCTCAATTTAAATGATTACCATCAAACTGAATAAACTGAACTAGAGTGAGTAAACTAGAATATCAGCGATATTCATATACAATCCCAGAACTGGTGTCACAAGTATACGAGCAACTAGAGTACTACAAGTAATAGTCTGAATGAAAGCATAACTGTCTGAAACGAAATAAATAACTAGAATAATGTAGAGGGGGACTTCAAGGCTGCGTATGCTGTGTTGCTGTACCTCAAGTCTCCGTCAAGCACCGAATATGAGAAATCTACTGACCGCCACTAGGACCGACTCCAAAATTTGCACAAGAAGTGCGGTGTAGTATGAGTACAACTGACCCCATGTACTCTGTAAATGCTGAGCTTAACCTCGACGAAATAATGACGAGGCTAAGGCGGGTCACTTACAATAACATGTACGCAGTATAATAATAACAATAGGAAAGGAAAACAGAAAAGGTAAAGCAGTTAACTTACGAAAAAGAACTAAATTCTTGTAATCAGAGAACCCAGAATAACTGATCTCATAATTTCATGTAACAACATTGGAAATCAACACAATAACATCAATGAATACAACACACACAATCTGTTGCGACGCAACTCGATCCCACCGTACACACACAATCCTCCCTTATTTTACCATATCAATAGCAAAATCACATATAAAATCTGTTGCGGTGCGTAACTCGATCCCATCGTATAATCATAATCATTAACCAAATCCTCCCTTATTTCACCATATCAATATCAAATCACATGTAAAATCCGTTATGGCGCGCTACCCGATCCCACCATATCAATATCAAAGTCCTCCCTTATTTCACCATATCACAACCGTTGCGGCGTGCAATCCCATGAATAAACAAATTCAATAAATGTAATCAATCCAACAACTCAATTCACAAGAATCTCTACGATTAAAGGAACATGAAAGCAAAGCACTAAAGGAACTCCGTACCAAATCAAGGAATGTTATAACTAATACAAAATACAAGCCAAATATACGACAGTTAAAGTGTACAAGTAAGACAATTAAGGCAAGTAGCAAATAATTATGGAGTCATGGAATAAATGAATATTTCAATACAAGAATAATTAATGACAAATAATAAGTTACGGCATAGAAAGCAATTAAAGCATGTAACTGTTAAGATATGGAACAAGATAATTCATGAAACACGAGAAAGCATGGAAATAATTATTTTGAAGGCGTATATACATTCGTCACGTCTCATATACGCCGTTACATATGTAATTCAGATAACATATAGTTCAATGGCTCATAATTCCCTCAAATAAAGGTTAGACCTAACACTTACCTTGCTCCGCAATCAAATCAAAGCTCAACCCGGGCCTTTCCTCTAAAATTTGCCTCCAAACCAATCGAATCTAACCAAATCGACTTAATATTATCAAACAATGCCAGGAAAATCAATTACAATAGATAAAGCAAATGTCTTTACACTTTTTTCAAAAAGTCAACAAAAGTCAACCCCAGGCCCGCTCGGTCAAAGTTCGAGATTCGGACAAAAATCAAATTACCCATTCACCCCCGAGCCCAATTATGTAATTAATTTTGAAATCCGACCTCAATTTGAGGTCTAAATCTCAATTTTATAAAAACAAATCCCCAATTCTACCCAAATCCCTAATTTTCTACCATGGTAGAGCATAAGTTAAGGTTAGAAATCAATGGGTGCTGGTAGAAATGGAAGAAAACAAGTTAAAATAAACTAACCTGCAAAGTGGGGATGAAATTGTTTTTCATAATCGCCTCTAGGCCGAGAGGAATTGTAAGGTAAGGTTTAGGTCGGTGGGTGTTTGCGTAGGTACTATGCCTTGGGATATAACCCAATGGCTATGAGATTATATGCCCTCGTTAGACTTTGCCGGCAGCTAACCCATGACTCCTCTACATGAGGCTGCCATAAGGGCATTGTGAGGCGCAGAGGAGTAATTATATAGCCAAAGGCATATAGGCAACACTAACGGAGCTTTTGTCCCTCTTACTTATTTTTCTGTTGTGGTTTGTTTCTACTATTAATATAATATTATATTTAAAAAAAAGAAAAAGAAAAATGAAGAAAATCCCGATTTTTAGAAGTTTAAAAGGCTGGGAGGTGTTCATAAATAGCGAAATGAATCTCAAGTTTCGGGAAAAAAATCCGAAGCGGTAACAACAAAGTCAACCTATGGTCAAACTTAGGAATTCTTTAAACCTTCAAATTATTAGTTTTCAACAGATCACGTTAAATCAAGTTAGAGACTTCCGAATTCGATTTCGGGCATACGCCCAATTCCCAAATCACAATACGGACCAACGGGGATCGTCAAAATACTGATCCGGGTCCATTTACACAAAATGTTCACCGTAGTCAACTCAAATGAGTTTTAAGGCAAAATTTCACATTTTCTTTAATTTTTCACATAAATCTTTTTTGGAAAAAGGCACGGACTATACACACAAATCAAGGAAGGCTAACGGAGCTATTCGAGGTCTTGGAACATAGAAATGAAGGCTAAAACTGAAAATGACCTATCGCGTCATCACATTATTTTATTAAGGTTAAAAATGAAATTCTAAAGTTGAATGGTTAATAAATATAAAAAGGCGCCATTGTTTTTGAAATTGACCAAAAATAAAAGAGTATCACATAAATTAGTACAGATAAATACTACTTTTTTCCCAATTCACTTGACACAAAATTTACGTGGCACGATTTTTCTTTTTAGTTTATCCTAAAAACAATGTTATTTTTTATATATTTTAAACAAATTAATTGTAATATTTTCTTTTTATCTTTAATGAGATGATTAATAGTAGAGAAATGTTTGAGCTTGTTTCAGATAAAAAATTTTAAAGTTTTTTTTCTTAAATTTCTCGTTATTTAAGAGATTTTACATAAATTGGGAGCGAGAAAATTATTTATATTTTCAATATTTTACTTTATATATCTATGTATAATTTCTCAAGCAGAACGGAAGTGCGCTCGCAACCAATACGCTTCATCTGCTCATATCTCTTCACAAATGGCATACAAAGGATTTTTTCTTAAGTGAGCAGTATGACTTATCATTATAACTCCGCTTGTACGCGAGTTTGAGTTGAGGTTGAAGAGGTTTTAACATTTGATAATTTTTGTTCAAAATTGATGTTTATCTTGTATTATTTTCAAGGAATGAATATACATATAAATTAATTTTTTGAGAAAAACTATTTATTTAAATTTGTGATTTTTTTCAACAAAGTAGTGCGAATGACACCCGGTAGGATAGTATCTCCGCCACTATTTATCACCCTACGCCTGCAGCTCGAAAGGAAAATTGTCGCCTATATATGGGATTTAGAGGAGCAGGAAAAGCAGGAAACAGGAATCAACCAAATGAGATTTTTGTTCTTTTGTATAAACTAAAAAGGGAAAAATGTATGGTTTGATTAACTGCTGTTAAACGGTCACATCTTTGGTGGTTGTATATTATAATGTATGGATCATATTCTTTCAGTCCTTTTATTGCCAACGGAAAACTAAAAGTGGGTAGGATAATGGAGTGTTGGTTAAGATTGGAATGTGCACGAGGTTAGCTTTTTGTAATGATAAATATGTGATATTTGCTTTCAAAGTTGAAAAAAGTTTTAGAAAACCATTTGTCTAAAACTAGTAGTTCAGAAACAAACCAAAAAAAATTAATCAAACAAAGCTGTGATGGTAAGTTAAATGAATTATCTTTTTAAATTGATTGTATAAAAAATAATACATAGTATTAGTGTATTTCAACTTGGATCTAGCATATTACTATTGTTTTATTTTTCATATCACTAATCCCACTCGTTGTGGGTTGCTACTTGTAATATTACCTTTTTATTGCCATTAACTTTTTAACATTATATATCTATATTATTATAAAAGCATGAATACTATATCGGTTTACAAAAATATTTTATATTAAGCATAATAATTCATAATAAAAGGGCATAACTGAAATTTTAGATGTTAGTAATCATATTAGTTTTAGGACATAATACTGCACGTTAGAAATCCTACATGATTACCTTTAGGAATCCTATTAGTATAATTACTTTCGAGCTGTCTGATTCATATAAAATTAAACAAGTAAATATCTACCTATTCTTTACTTTTTGGTTTTTGAATTAAAGTTTTTAAAGGATATACGAGTCTTGGTGAAGGGAAAAACATGGATGTCATATAGGGATATCTGGATTAAAATTTGCACAAATATTTCTTGAAATCTAAAAGGGATATTCCAATAGAATAATTAGTACATAATTGAACCGAAAGATTCTTAAGATTGACTTTAACGAAATAAAATCGACAGCTGATACCCACTAACTGACTAAATACAATTATGTTTTATAACATTCATTGATAATTATAGCATTCTCTCTCAGACACTTCACTTATGGTTTGAATATTATAATTATCTTTCCTAGTGTTTACCCTTAAAACCGGATAACAATTGAATTTATTCGTGGCGCTAAGGATTTATGAACCAGTTTGATACTAAATGACAATATGGAAAAAGCAATAAAAATATTATGATAATAAAAGGGCAGTCGAACACAAATTGGCGATGAACTACGAGAGATGGGGAAATATTTTGATGAACAGCGAATGTAGTGTTTGAGAGCAGTAGAAGTGATAAGAAATAGCCAGAATATATTAACTTTGTTTTCAGAGAATGTTGTTGTTTATAATGGAGAATCAGAACGCCTCTTATAGGCAAAAATAAGAATTCCAAATAAGGTAGGTAACTAATTACAAGATAAATCCCCTATCCGGGATTGAATCTCCTCAAATTGTGGCGTAACGGTTATAATGGTTGAGATAATTACTCCCGCGATATATCCGGTGAATGGCGAGATATACGGTTTGAGGCCGATCTTTGATCTCCAAATGTTCCTCGGTTAGCTATATCGGTCGTCTCGTCTCGGCTGCTTCTACCCACGTGCCCGACTTTTGATCCCGCATCGAACTAGCTCGGCCTCGTACCATACCCGTCCTGTCTTCCCTCGACTGTGACCAACCCGACCATATCCGGCCCGATTTCTTTTAATTATACCTGACCCAATACAGATAGTCCCCTCGTTTATTGGAGAGTAAGGACAAGAAACGATATGAATTTTTTCTCTCCGATTTCATGGGGCCGGTAATCGATATACGTACTGGTCACGCCACGTAGACAGAGTCTTCAACTAATATATCCAAAAGAAAAACTCGCCGTGACGATAGGGTCGTGACGTATGCGAGTACCAATGTGGGTAATCATCACGAACATCGTACCTACTGCAGTCATTTTATGCAGTCATTTAATGCGTGCATTTAATGCTTGGGCGCCTTGTGTTTGGTGCCGCCGCCTTTGGCAAGATATAAATACCCTTTTTCACCGTGCATTTAATTCTTTACTTTCATTCTATTGCTTTTTACCGTCTTCTTCCTTGATCCTCTTTTCCAAAAACCCTTTAAACTTTCTGAAATTTCCCTTAGTTCTTGCTTCTACTACACCAATGGCGAAAACCTCAAAGTCAGTTCCTACAAGGCAAAACTCCCCCGCTCAGTCTGTTGATGAGGCTGAGACGGTTCGTCCTGAAGAACCTTCGTCGGAGCCTCCATTGAAGGCTTTCATCCCCGTAGGGTGTCACACCAGTTATGACTTTAAGGTCGAAAAGGCCTCGTCGGTGCCTGGTCGGGGTGCACCCATTTCGGACTATATCAGCTCGATCACCCATAAACATCTCGAGAGGGTGAAAGCAGAATGCAATTGGGCTGACAAAGATGTGGTGATCCCTTCCCCGGACGATGCTATCACCACACATGTAGAGGGGTACCTTAGTGTGTACACCTATCCATTCACATTTGGGCCTGCAGATCCAATAATCGTAGAGTTTTGTAGGAGGTACGAGGTTACCTTAGGTCAAATTCACCCCTCCATGTGGCGAATTGTTTACCTTTTCCGATTTTTTGTAAACAAGGTCGAGGGTGATCATCCTTTTACACTTGATCATGTGCTTCGATTGTACAGCCCCCGAATGTTTCGAGAGGGTTTGATTAAACTGGCTCGGCGAGCTAGCAAGGCTCCCTTTTCAAGCATTGACGAGGATAGGGATTGGGGGTGGATGAGCAGATTTGTCCGAGTTAGGACCTCCGACTTGATCCCCGCCGATTGCTTGCCATTTCCCGAGAAATGGAATATGAAACGTAAGTATCTCTTTCTATATTTTCCTTCTGTTATTGTTCTTTTATATGTAACCGATGCTTTTAATGCGTAGCCGTTTCCCAAACTCCGGCCGCGATTAAGGATTTGGGAGAATGGGTCAGGAAGATTGCGGCCCAGCGAACTTACTCTGAACGGGCCTGGAGAGAAATCTCCAAAGGACTTTGGGAGGATAATAATCATGGTAAGCCCCCTTTTTTGGTTCAAATTTTCAGATTACATAGTACTTAACATTGAAAACATGTTTTGTAGGTCTTTCGAAGGATGCCGAGCTGAGATCGGCAGCTACTGATAGGACAATTATGTGTCCTCTTCCCGTGCTGGCGAAGGGAAAAGGAAAGAAGAGAAAAGGGGCTCCCGGTCAAGCTGAGCCCGAAAAGAAGAGAGGAAGAACAAAGATGTTGGCTCGAAAAGTCGCCGTCACCGACCCCAACATTTCTTTGAGTGACCATTCGGAGGAGGAGGAGGAAGGCTTCGAGCTTGTCCGCCGCAAGCCTACTCAAGGAGTCCCCGAGCCGGTGGCGGCAGAGATTAATACTTCTCGAGATGATGCGGGGACAAAGATCGGAAATCAAACAGAGACGCCAGCCCCGATACAGAAACCTTCTGATGTTCCCGGAATGGTTCACTCGCCCTCCTTCTCCGAGACGTCTCTGAAGGAGACTCACGATGCTTGGGTACAGACGCCGGGTGGAGTACCGGCCATACCGGGGACCTTCGAGGGATACTTTGACGGGGTTCCATCGTCCGATACCTTTGGTCTCGACGTCCCAAGAAAGAGTCCCCCGGCCGAGTCAAGTAAGATGTCGATTGGTGTTAAACTAGTTGACAAATTTCCTGCCCCCAGCTCGGACCCTGAGAGAAAGAGGATAATAACTTTCGCCATCCCCGAAGACGCTCGGGCATTGGGCCCCCCGGTGGGTATAACGAGCTACCTTCACAGTATAGTAACAGAGGAAGACCGGGCCGCCATGCAAGCTGTGGACTGGGCTTGTCTATTCAACGAAGCCCAACAGGCAGCGAACAGGGTACATCTTCTTACTCGTTTTACTCTTGTGTTAATATTTTGACCTCGTAACTAACAATTTCTGGCTTGACTTGTTTGCAGTCTTTGGTGCTATACCATGAGATGTTTCTCCGTGTCAAGGAAGGGATGGAACAAGAGTTGGATCGACGTCGCCGACTCGAGGACCGGATGTCGGGCTTCCAGGCTGAATTAAACTTCCTAAGGAAGGAGCATGCCTCCTGCGTCGATCAGATGGAACAGATGAATAGATGGTCGGATCTGCTCCAGGCCAAACTCAATGAATCCAAGGCCGAGTTGAGCCGGTGGAAAACCCAAGTTGAACATCTGAGTGCAGAAAAAACGGCTCTTCAAGAGCGAATCGAGGCTTTGCTCAAAGATAAGGAACTTCAACGCCTCGAAATTAAAACACTCGGCCTCGACCGGGCGACCCTATCCACTCTACTTAAGGAGGCGCAAGCAGAGACTGCTGATGCTAAGGCCACAGCCGATGATCTGGTAGGCCAGTATAAAGCCGATGCCGAGGCGGCTAACGAGCATTCAAAGGCGTTGGCCGAATACACTCAGTGCCAGACTCGCCTGGCCGTCCTCGAGGAGCTCCAAGCCCGAGGTCTCGATCTATCTTCCGACATAGCTGAGGCAGCCAAAGCCGAAGATGAACTGAGAAGAAAAATCTTTCCGGAAGAGTTCGAGGATGGCTCCGACTGATGTTGTTTTTATTTCCTTTTTTTTGAGCCATGTAATTGCACCTCCTTATGTGATTGAGCATATATATATAAATTCGCCTTTTATTCTCCAATTGTTATGCACTATGATCCCTTGTCTTGGCACAATATCATAAATGATCTATCAACAATTGACTTGGCTTCAATCCTGACACAAACTCAAAACATATTAGAAATGGTTTAAGTTATAACTTCGTTCAAAGCGATAGTCGATTTAGCCTTGGCCTTGTTTAAGTTATCGACTGCTTCATTTTCAACCCTCAAATTCGTAGGGATCGAGGTCATGCCTCAATAAGAAATTCTGACCCTTATCAGATAAATTCGATCTCAGATTTCAAACCCGAAGTTTTATTCTTCGTTCGAACTTCGGTCGTAAGTTAAGTTTGAATTGATTCGGCCTTGGCCGTGAATTGGTTTGATTCGACTCAGTAGGTGTTTTCATATGGTTCGGCCTTAGCCGTAATTAGATTTAACCAATCAAGAATTTTCAAATGGTTCAGCCTTGGCTGTAACTTGATTTGACCAAGTAAGAAATTTCATTGGGTTCGGCCTTAGCCGTAACTTGACCTGACCATACCGGTCTTAATTTCCTTAACGCTTTGCTAGCTTTGGTAGGGCCTTAGCCTGATTAATCGATTTCAGAGTTTGCCTTGTTAGGTCTTACTTCCCTTGGTCTTAATGTGTATCGACCGTTTGCAAAATAACGACAAGAAAAAACCCTTGGTTTTGATAATCAATATAGACATCAAATAATCTTGCTATTATTTGAACAATAGTACACTTTGTCGATCGGAGGCGAGTTAAATCGCTCTACTAGGGTACGGCTCCTCCGGTCGTTTGACCCTTACATTGATTCTTAGCAATCTTTGTCTCGGCCCCTCGAGATCGATTTGAACAAAATGAAAGTTGCTTAGATTAATCATAGTAGCACGTCATACATGCTGCCTCATTAAAAACCTTGCCGAAAAATCCAAATTGGGACAAAAACGGTCGAAGGGAAAAAGAGTGCAGCGCGTGCTTTCAGTCTTCTCGCTTGGTGACCTTTTGCCTGAGGTGATTTGTCCTGCATGGGTTAGTATCAATAAAGAAATGTAAGGGCAGCAGAAAGGATACCTCAGCAGTAGTACTTCTTCAAGTGGCTCACGTTCCAGTTGTTTGGCAGCTCTTTACCGTCTAAGGTTCCCAGCTTGTAGGATCCTTTCCCTACAATCTTCAGCACAGTGTAAGGGCCTTCCCAGTTCGGCCCCAGTTTTCCCTCGCTAGGGTCTCGAGTATTGAGGGTGACCCTTCTGAGTACCAAGTCCCCTGCGTTGAAGTGTCGAAGTCGAGTTCTACGGTTGTAGTACCTTTCAATCCTCTGCTTTTGGGCCGCCATCCGTACCAAGGCAGCCTCCCTTCTCTCATCCAAAAGCTCTAAGCTAGTGTTCATAGCTTCTTGGTTGGATTTCTCGGTTGCATATTGAAACCGAGCGCTTGGTTCGCCCACCTCGACTGGAATCAAGGCTTCGGCTCCATAGACTAAAGAGAAAGGCGTGGCTCCGGTACTAATTTTTTCCGTCGTCCGGTATGCCCACAGGATTTCGGGCAGCATTTCTCTCCATCTTCCTTTGGCGTCGAGTAATCTTTTCTTCAAATTTTGAAGTATGGTCTTGTTAGTCGACTCCGCCTGACCGTTGCCGCTATGATGGTATGGAGTAGATAATATCCTTTTGATTTTATTATCTTCGAAGAACTTGGTTATTTTGCTGCCGACGAACTGTTTTCCGTTGTCGCACACGATCTCGGAAGGCATCCCGAATCGACAGATGACATGGTCCCAAATGAAATCGATCACTTCTTTCTCTCTGACTTTCTCATAAGCTTGCGCTTCCACCCACTTAGAAAACTAGTCAGTTATAAAGAGGATGAATTGAGCCTTACCTGGAGCTCGAGGAAGTGGGCCTACTATATCCATTCCCTATTTCATGAACGGCCACGGCGACAGAACCAAGTGCAATGTTTCAGCTGGCTGATGGATGATCGGTGCGTGTCTTTGGCATTTGCTGCATCTGCGCACGAACTCTTTTGCTTCCTTTTCCATGTCGACCCAGTAGTAGCCAGCCCGGATTATTTTTCGAACTAATAATTCGGAGCCTGAATGGTTGCCACACGCCCCTTCATGTACCTCTCTTAGGATGTACTCCGTGTCTCCGGGGCCAAGGCATATGGCTAAAGGTCCTCCAAAGGTTCTTCTGTAGAGAGTTCCATCGTTGGTCAAGCAAAACCGGGCTGCCTTCGTACGTAATGCCCTCGATTCTTTAGGGTCTTGCGGGACCTTGCCCGAGCTGAGATAGTCTATGTACTTGTTCCTCCAGTCCCACGTTAGACTTGTTGAGTTGACCTCGGCGTGACCTTCCTCTATCACCGATCTCATCAACTGCACAACTTTCTCGGAGTCTATTTCCTCATCATCGACCGTTGAACCTAAGTTTGCGAGAGCATCGGCCTCGTTGTTCTGTTCTCGAGGGACGTGTTGCAAAGTCCATTCTTTGAATCCGTGCAGTGTGACTTGAAGCTTGTCCGCATATCTTTGCATACGGCCTTCCCTGACCTCGAACGTTCCGTTTACTTGGTTGACCACGAGGAGGGAGTCGCACTTGGCTTCAATTATCTCTGCCCCAAGATTCTTTGCTAATTCCAAACCTGCAATCATAGCCTCATACTCGGCTTCATTGTTAGTCAATTTTACGGTTTTGATAGATTGTCTAATTGTATTTCCGGTCGGAGGTTTCAGTACTATACCTAACCCCGACCCCTTCGAGTTCGAGGCCCCGTCTGTGAACAGAGTCCATACTCCCGAAGGAGCCCCCGATTCAGTCAAGAGCTCCCTTTCGACTTGGGGAATAAGAGACGGTGTGAAGTCGGCGATAAAGTCGGCTAATACTTGGGATTTTATCGAGGTCCGAGGTCGATATTGGATATCATACTCGCTGATCTCGATGGCCCATTTGGCCAACCGGCCCGATAGTTCGGGCTTATGCATGACATTCCTAAGTGGGTAAGTGGTTACTACACATATCGGATGACTTTGGAAATATGGTTTTAGTTTCCTAGAAGCACATAATAAGGCTAGTGCTAACTTCTCTAAGTGTGGGTACTTCGTTTCTGCCTCCCCTAATGTTCTACTAACATAATATATGGGAAACTGGGTGCCCTGTTCCTCTCGAACTAAGACCCCGCTCACCGCTATTTCCGACACGACGAGATAGAGGTATAGTAGCTCTCCTGATTTCGGCGTATGTAACAGAGGTGGGCTAGAAAGGTACCTTTTGAGTTCTTCTAAAGCGCGTTGGCATTCCGGTCCCCATGAAAATTCATTTTTCTTCTTTAGCAAATTGAAGAACTGATGGCTTCTGTCCGACGATCGGGATATGAAGCGACCCAATGCTGCGATCCGGCCGGTGAGTTTTTGTACGGACTTGACACTGTCAACGACTTCTATATCTTCGATAGCCTTAATCTTGTCCAGGTTGATCTCTATCCCTCTGTTTGAGACCATGAATCCGAGAAATTTCCCGGACCCTACTCCGAACGCGCATTTTTCCAGGTTCAGCTTCATGTTGTATTTCTTCAAAATGCTGAAGGTTTCCTGTAAATGACTAAGATGGTCCTCTGCTCGCAGGGACTTAACCAACATGTCATCGATATAAACCTCCATGGTTTTTCCTAGTTGACTCTCGAACATTTTATTTACCAGGCGCTGATAAGTAGCCCCGGCGTTTTTAAGCCCGAATGGCATCACATTATAGCAATAAGTGCCATACTTGGTGATGAAGGATGTTTTTTCCTGATCATCTTTATCCATTCGAATCTGGTTATACCCAGAATAGGCGTCGAGAAAGCTTAGCGTCTCGTGGCCGGCCGTGGCATCGATCATTCGATCGATGTTGGGCAGTGGAAAAGAGTCTTTAGGGCAGGCTTTATTCAAATCTTTATAGTCTATGCACATTCTAAGTTTATTTCCTTTTTTCGGTACTACCACTACGTTAGCTAACCATTCGGGATATTTTACTTCCCGAATGGACCCTATATTGAGAAGTTTAGTTACCTCTTCCTGAATGAAGGTCTGTTTGGTTTCAGATTGAGGCCTCCTCTTCTGCTTGACCGACCGAAATTTTGGATCGACACTCAGCTTATGTGTCGCAATCTCCGGTGGTATGCCTGTCATATCCAGATGGGACCAAGCGAAAGAATTTTCGTTAGCCGAAAGAAAAGAGAGTAATCTACCCCTGAGCTCGGGGTTCAAACCCGAGCCCAGGTATACCTTTCAGTCGGGCGCATCCTGGCGGATAGGGATTTGTTCCAATTCCTCGATCATCGATTTGGTTGCATCGGCCTCGTGGGGGATTACAAAGGATCGGGGCACCCCAAAGCTATCATCATCGAACTGATCCTGTCCGCCTGCCTTTGTAGTTGCTATTTGGTCTCTCGTTTGGGGTTAACAGACTTTGACGTCGTTTCATCTATCGCGAACATTTCCCTTGCTGCATGTTGCTCCCCATAAACGGTGACGACTCCTTCGTTCGATGGGAATTTCAGCATCTGGTGCAAGGTAGATGGTACTGCCCTGATGTCATGTATCCATGGTCTACCAAGCAGGGCGTTGTATCTCATGTCGCCTTCGATTACACAAAACTTTGTCACTCTAGTTGTTCCGGCAACGTTTACCATCAAAGTTATCTCCCCCTTCGTTGTTTCTGAGGCCATATTAAACCCGTTGAGATTCGGACCTCCGAGATGATCTGATCGGTCAGTCCCAGCTATTCGACGACCCAGGACCGGACTATATTAGCTGAACTTCCAGGGTCGACCAGAACGCGTTTTATTCGGGTGTCATACACCAGCATCGATATTACCAATGCGTCGTTATGAGGTTGGGCGAGGCCATCAATTTCTCGATCACTAAAGCATAGAGTACCCTCGGGCGCATAATCCCGAGTTCGTTTCTCTCGAGTGATCGAAATTTTCGTTCGCTTTAGTACCGGTACTTGGGGTACATCCATTCCTCCCATTATCATGTTGATGGTGTGTTTCGGCTCCTTCTGGTCTGTTGGTTTATTCCTGTTTTCATAATGGTTCTTTGCCCGGTCACTAAGAAACTCCCGAAGGTGCCCATTGTCGAGTAGCCGGGCTACCTCTTCTCTCAGTTGTCTGCAATCTTCAGTTCTATGGCCGTGAGTGCCATGATATTTACACACAAGGTTCGGATCCCTTTTAGAAGGATCTGTTTGCTAGGGTCTAGGCCACCTGGTATCCTTGATGCGGCCGATTGCTGAAACTAGAGTTGCTGAGTCGACATTGAAGTTATACTCGGACAACCGGGGTGCTTCTTGCCGATCACCGATTTTCTCGAAGTTGCCTTTCGGCAACGGCCTTCTATTTTTCTGATTTACTTCGTATTTATTTTCTTGTCTTGGAACCTTGGGTCCCCTTGGTATGATTCGCCGTTCTTTCGGGTACGGTCGATGCCTATCCCTGCTCGACCTCGATTCACGAGAACTATCCCTTCGAGCCCGATCGAAGGCTTTGATTGTGTAAGAAGATCCCGAAGCAACTCCGACTTGATCATCTTCTATCCTGATTTTAGACTGGTACCGGTTGTGGATATCCGCCCAGGTGATGGCCGGGTACTCAATCAAGCTCTGCTTGAGTTGTCTCGATGCAGCAGAGCTGCCGGTGTTTAGTCCTTGGGTGAAAGCTTGTACCGCCAAGTCATCAGTAACCGGAGGTAGATCCATCCGCTCCATTTGGAACCGGGACACGAACTTCCTTAGCATTTCATTGTCGTGTTGTCTGACTTTGAATAAGTCAGACTTCCTTGTCTCGACCTTGATGGCCCCTGCATGGGCCTTTACAAATGTATCAGCTAACATAGCGAAGGAGTCGATGGAGTTCGGTGTTAAGTTGTGATACCACGTCATCGCTCCTTTGGATAGAGTTTCGCCAAATTTCTTTAGGAGAACAGACTCGATCTCATCATCTTCGAGATCGTTTCCCTTTACTGCACAGGTATAGGCTGTCACATGCTCATTAGGATCCGAAGTCCCGTTGTATTTCGGAATATCGGGCATGAGGAATTTTTTGGGAATTGGCTTCGGAGCGGCGCTGGGAGGGAATGGCCTTTGTACGAACTTTTTGGCATCTAAACCCTTTAATACCGGAGGTGCTCCCGGTATCTGGTCCACCCTCGAGTTGTATGTTTCGACTTTTTTGTCGTTGGCTTCAATTATTCTTTCACCTGTTTCGACCCGCTTGGTTAGCTCTTCTAGCATTTTGATAATCCCGGGGTTGACCCCTGCACCGCTCTCAACCGGTGTTGCTATGTCCTGTTCGTTTTGTCCGGTTGCTGCTTGAGGGGTGGCATTTTCAACTCTATCTGGGCTCCGGGCGCGACTTTGCAGTTGGGCTATGGCTATTTGTTGAGCTTGCAGCATGTCGAATATTACCTTGAGGCTGATTTCGCCTTCTCCACTTTGTTGAATTCCCGAGCGGTTCTCCCCCTGAACGCTGTGTTCGAGCCCGATGCACGGTCGGCTTCGATCGCCACTTGAGAATTAACATCGATTGGGGCTTCATGTCCGGGTGCATTGTTGTTTTCCGCTTGGTTGTTGATTTCGTTATTGAGAGGAGGTAATTGTGCCATGACTAATCTGTGTCCTGAAAAATAGAGGGCTTTGCAAAGAACAAGTGTAAAATTGTGTTTTTAAGAAAAGACGTATCAAAAATTCACTAAAATCCTCGGCCCCCACGGTGGGCGCCAAACTGTTTACCCTTAAAACCAGATAACAATTGAATTTATTCGTGGCGCTAAGGATTTATGAACCAGTTTGATACTAAATGACAATATAGCAAAAGCAATAAAAATATTATGATAATAAAAGGGCAGTCGAACCGCAAATTGGCGATGAACTACGAGAGATGGGGAAATATTTTGATGAACAGCGAATGTAGTGTTTGAGAGCAGTAGAAGTGGTAAGAAATAGCCAGAATATATTAACTTTGTTTTCAGAGAATGTTGTGCTTTACAATGGTGAATCAGAACGCCTCTTATAGGCAAAAATAAGAATTCCAAATAAGGTAGGTAACTAATTACAAGATAAATCCCCTTAAATCCGGGATTGAATCTCCTCAAATTGTGGCGTAACGGTCATAATGGTTGAGATAATTACTCCCGCGATATATTCGGTGAATGGCGAGATATACGGTTTGAGGCCGATCTTCGATCTCCAAATGTTCCTCGGTTAGCTATATCGGTCGTCTCGTCTCGTCTCGGCTGCTTCTAACCGCGTGCCCGACTTTTAATCCCGCATCGAACTAGCTCGGCCTCGTACCATACCCGTCCTGTCTTCCCTCGACTGTGACCAACCCGACCATATCCGGCCCGATTTCTTTTAATTATACCCGACCCAATACAAAAAGTTAAGAGGTAAAATTAGACTTTTTTCTCAAAAAAATATGGACACGTGGAGTCTATCAAGTTTACGCTGGAGCTCTTCTAATGACAAGGGAAAATTTGAGAGGATTTGCTAATGCCAAGAATATGAATAGAGCAAAATACAAATAAGGGCGTACAAGACAAATTTGAACCTTTTCGCATAAAATCACACTTTTAATTCAAGAAATAGAAAGAAAATTCAAAGGATCATCCTTGTGCTGGAATATTTCATGCGTAAACAAGACAAAAGCTTTTCATGCGTTAAAACAAAGAAGTGTTTTCCTCATTTCTTGTTGAGGTTTGTCCATTGTCAAAATTCTCTCTCGTCTCAAACAGTAAACAAAGAGAATATTCTTGAGTTAAGAGACGGCCCTCAAATTTAATTTGCCTCGTGCAACTGCTCCATCTTTCAACACATAACCCGCTAGCTGTATTATTTGCACATAGATAAAGTCCTAACTTCTCTGAACAAAGCAAAGCAAACCAATGCATGAAATGAATTCGGATTGGGTGCTCTCCTTTCAGAGCCACAACCAAGAGTTTGCCATTCGACAATTTTGTGCTGCTGCCCGAATGATCGATCAACAACAACAACGACAACATCCACAAAATAGTATAAGTGAGCTGTACACTTATACTAGCACCCCTGATCACTCAGCCTCTTCCCAGGAGGAGCAAGAATTTGTTGATAGCTTCTTCAACATTGATTCTTATGACAAAGATCCTCTTGATCAGCAAGTAAATCTTGATGTTGAGGAGTTTGGAGACTTCACATCAATGATACTCAATGAATACAGTTACAAGAGTCTATCAATGCTGGCCGATGAAGAACCAAGGTATACCGTGCTGGAGGCTTGTAGCTCAAGCGATGATCTTATTGGAGCGGAAACAATTAGCCATGACCATGTGGAGGCAGAGGTGGATCAGGGGCTTCAGCTTGTACATTTGCTCTTGGCTTGTGCTGAGGCTGTAGGTTGTAGGGACACTCGACTTTCTGATTCATTACTTACTCAAATCTGGCCTGCAGTCACCCCTTTTGGTGACTCACTCCAAAGGGTCTCCTATTGCTTTGCTTTGGGACTTCAATCCAGACTAACGCTTCTTCAACATAGAAATAATGTAGGTGCAACATTAATACAGGACCAGTTAGCAGCTTCGTCTAGAGCGGAGAAAAGAGAGGCCTATCATTGGTTGCATCAAATCACTCCGTACATGGCTTTTGGTTTCATGGCTGCAAATGATGCTATCTGCAAAGCTTCCAGGAGGAAGGAAAGCTTGCATATCATTGATCTTGGCATGCTCCATATTTTTCAATGGCAATCCTTAATTAGAACGTTAACTGCACAACCAGACTCACCTCCTCCAAGACTAGTTCGCATCACAGGCATTCTTGAAGATACTCATGATTTTATGGAGCTTGAATTAGGATTGAAGAGCCTTATGGATGAGGTTGCTGCTACTTCTTCAGGCAATATTCGTCTAGAGTTCCAAGTGATCAAGGAGCCAGTATCAGCATCGCTCTTCACTAGGGAAAAGCTTGATGTAAGAGAAGGGGAGGCTTTAATTGTGAACAGCGTCTTGCAGTTGCACGAGTATGTGAAAGAGAGCAGAGGATCTCTCAAGACCATTCTTCAAGCCATCAAGAAATTAGGCCCTGCTCTGGTTACTGTGGTGGAACAGGACGCCAATCACAACGGCCCTTTCTTCCTAGGAAGATTCTTGGAATCACTTCACTATTACTCTGCCATTTTTGATTCTCTTGAAGCTAGCCTCCCACAGGACTCCACCACAAGGATTAAGATAGAGAAGTGTCATTACGCAGAGGAGATTAGAAACATTGTGGCATATGAAGGATCGAATAGGATCGAGAGGCATGAAAGAGCAGACCAGTGGCGCAGGCAACTTGGACGTGCTGGATTGAAGTGTATGAGCCAGGCTCGGATGATGCTTTCAGTCTATGGTTCCGATGGTTATACTCTAGCCAGTGAGAAGGGCTGCCTTCTGCTGGGATGGAAAGGAAGGCCAATAATGTTTGCATCTGCTTGGGAAGTTCACAATGTTGCATCCTCTTCAGCACCAATGCTGCTTTGAATTTTTAGAGCTCGCTATATTACCATTTAACCTGAATAATTTTGCCCCACAAATTTTGAGTTTTCGTTATTCACTTTCTGATATCCAACTAACAAGATATGATATCCGGTGAGGAATCCTTATTTTTTTCTGAAAGCACACGACTTTGGCAGTTGGAGACAACATTGACCCTAGTCAGACACCCAATCTTTTACGAAGGCCTATAAATTTAAGGCACGAACTTTTAAGAAGCCTTCTGATAATATTAGACCTTCCAGGTGCGGAACTTGCAATAAATCAACTACCTCCTTCCTCGGTAGCAATAGATGAATAAACACTAAAAAGCAGGGTAATTTCTTCACTGGTCATGGTACTTTTATCGGAGAAAAAAGGACAGCCCGGTGTACAAGGCATCTCGCGTTCAACCAGAGTCCGGAGAAGGGCCGTACCCAAAGAGGTGTGGTATTGGCATCCCGCGTTCACATAGGGTCTGGAGAAGGGCCGCACACCAAGGGGTGCTCTTTTATTGGAGCAGTAGATGAATATCCAAGGGCAGTGATGCAAACCTCAGCAGAAATGCTGCAGTTTCAAAGGATAACCGAATTGACTGTAAAATGTGTCACGAATTTTTCAACTGTGAAATACTATAAATGATTGTCATGCCATGAAGAACTCTCGAATGAACAAAAGACTTCTTTTCTTACTTTTCCCAAACAGGTTACACAAATATAAGTTTGCAGTAGCTCTCCCCGATACAAAAGTGATCCTCATATCTAAGAGTAATTGTTTATATAGATGTCTGAGCATAATCTTTGCTGCTCCAATAAAATGAATAAATTTACCACATAAATAAGTGGAAGGTAGACAACTATTAGTTAGATGCCTTGTGACCGGTAGTTTTGTTCTGGAAAGCAGAAGATAATAACCGTAATCGACTAGCAATTTCTGTAAAAGATGGCCTTGATGCAGGATTAGGGGCCCAGCATTGCTCCATCAAGCACCTCCATTCTGGATCACAGTACCTAGGAATTGTTGGCCTCAGTGTATTGTTCACAATACCTCCTGCATACGAGGAAGAATGTATTAAAATGACTAGCCTAATCAAAATAGCACATCGACAAAAGAACAAAACTGTTGAACAGCACTAGGGGTCAACATCATAAAAAGGTTCAAACCGGGGTATAAATTGTAACCAAGATTATGCATAAGGAATAATGTAGCAAAATGACTAGCCTGATTGAAATAGCAAATCAGCAAAAGAACAAAACTGTTGAATAGCACTAGGGGTCAACGTCATATAAAAGGTTTAAACTGGGACATAAGTTGCAAACAAGATTATGCATAATGGAATTGACTTCCAGCTTTGCGTTTGCTGTTTGGTAATCCTCTGATGCTGCCAGCAATTAAACAATTGTTTTAGGCCCTTGGGAGTCGCCAAATAAATTTAAGAACATTGCCCAGATTTATCAAGATTTGACAGCATTGCATGAAAAGATGCCTGGTTTGATTCAATGAAATTCTCAGAGAAATAATTCTACTACAAAAATTAAACCCTCGCCTTTGTAGTTTCTCTTGAGTCAAGCAAGCACCATGTGTTGCAACTAGAGGTGGCAAATGGACAGGTCGGGTCGGATATGGGATGGGTCAAAATGGGTAATGAAAAAATCCGACCCGACCCATATTCAATACGGATAAAAAACAGGTTAACCGGCAACCATATTATCCATGGCTTCTTGAATATGACCACTTTTGGGAGAATCTCCCAAACTTGAGGAATCCCCAATTTGAGGTTTTACAAATGTAAAAGTTAAACCCATTAGTTATCCATTGATTATCCATTTTCTAAATGGATAATGGTTCTTATCCATATTTGACCCGTTTTTAAAAAGTTCATTATCCATTGGTTTAATATCCAATCCATTTTTTAGTGGATAATATAGGTGGTTAACTATTTTCTTTTAACCGTTTTGCTACCACTAGTTGCAACCCATCCAAAACACACCATGTTCGAAGGATCCTTAGTCTCCAGATCATCTTAGAAGGCTGTTCATCTTCTCTGTCTCCCTGAGCTAGCAACGTTCGGGAGCCAGGATGGCTGGCTATATTTCTGGGAGCGAACTCTGGGTGAATATGAAGCGCATGGATACAATTTATGCCTTGGAATAAATTTCGAATCAGCTTCATCTACGAACATGGAAGCTAGTTATAGGATTTAATAGAGAACTTCCCATCTACTGGCTGTCCGTTGTATTGAGTCCTCCTTATCCTCAATTATCACCACTGAAGTCGATTTTTGCAGCAGAAGGTTAACACCTCCAAATCTCCCAATCATTAGGATGTCTCCTGAACTGCAAGTTCCATCCATTTTCAGAAGAGCAATCAGCAATCCTTGTGTTAACAAGAGAGAACAATTCTGGAAAAAGATCTTTTAGTGTCATATCCTCCACCAATTTTTCACTCCACAACAGTTTAATCTTTTTTCTGTTGCCCACTTTTAATTAAGTATTTTCACGGAACTCTTTCCATGACCCTCTTATTTTCTTCCATACTGCTACACCATCAGGAGCTAACACTAGATTGGAACACCAGTCTCCATCCCTTCCATAATTTGAGATTATCACCTCCATAAATCATTACTATTGTCACTGAATCTCCAAAGCCACTAACACAATAAGCATTTATTGAGAAGGCTTAGAGACTTTACTGCCGTTCCCCTCTCATCTTTCATAACATGGACCATTTAACTAAATGTATTTTCCCCCCAGAATTTCCTTCCCATAAGAAATCATTCCTCAACTTGTTTTATCTCTTCTCCACCTTTGTTCGGATTGGAATTAGAGATATAATATATGTTCGAATTCCATCCAATACACTATTTATTAAATTCATAGCCTGTTTGGCCAAGTTGGAAAAATCAGTTTATTTAGAGAAGTGCTTTTTTTCAAAAGTACTTTTGGTGAAAAGCAGTTTGTGTTTGGCTAGTTAATCTGAAAGCACTTCTAAACAGCAATCAGTGTTTGGCCAAGCTTTTAAAAAGTGCTTCTAAGTATATTTTTTTCGGAAGCGCTTCTCAAAAAAGTACCGGAAAGAAGATACTTTTTCTGCTTCTCCAAAACTGATTCTGCTTCTCCTCAAAAGCACTTTTTTTTCTTCTAAAAGCTTGGCCAAACACTTCAACTTTGAAAAAATTCAAAAAAAGTGGTTTTCAGCTTGGAGAAGCTTGGCCAAACAGGCTATCAATCTCCCACCAAACCTTTTCCAAGGTGCCAACTTCTTCCGCATTTATCAATGATGCCTTGCCAAACCCCCTGATCTTCTGCTTTGCTCCAAAAGACAGGCCCAAATATACTGTTGGAAACTGTTCAACCGTGCTCCTCATTGTTTCCGCCACTTATCCAATTTTAATAGAAAATATGCTGCTCTTTCTCTTTGCCAAGTTAACTTACAATACAAACATTGCTTCAAAAGCCAATGAATCGCTCTTATATATATATTAATTGCTCTCTCTCTCTCTCTGCTTCACATAATAGCAAAGTTTCATCTGCATACAACACATTCGAGACTTCTATACTTCTGTGATCTCTGCCTTCTATATTAAAGCCTTTGACCCATCCATCTGCAACTAATTTCCTCAATATAAGACTTAAGATTTTCATCACCAATATGAATAAAAAAGGAGATAAAGCTTGTCTTAAGCCCCTTTTTGACTTGCAAATCCCCTTCCAATTGTGAAAAATAGAAGAAACTTCTCATTGACTTTTTCTTATAATCGAGAATCTATGAGGGCTAGTGGCGCATGGTTCGAAACTCGATGGATAATGAGCCCACCCTTCTCAGAGGCGGATCCGAGATTTGAAGATAGCGAGTGCCATATTTCCTTTAATGTACGCCTCGCACTTACCATAAACTTTTAATGTGAGTATATATCGGTTGAATTCAATTTGGTTTGATTTATTTCGAGTCCATACAGGTCGGTTTAATCAATTTAACGACATTTTCAATAGAAAAATCAACACAATCTTATAAAAAACACATCAGCACAAGTGAAAATTAAAGGAATCACACCGTTTTTATAAAATATTTTTGCATAAGTGAAAGTATTTTCAATAGGAGAATCACACTAAGAGCATAAGCACAAAAAAAATTGATTTAGAAATTATACATTGCAAGCAATATATTTTCAATAGGACAACTGCACTTTTGTATATAAAATATACAAACTAACAGAATTTTGAAAAGAATAATCTTGTGTACTTTTTATTAACACAAGTGACAGTTTTTGAATTAAGAGCCACAGTTTTATTTATGGTACTTTGATAATTTGAAGTTGCTTTTTTATGTACTCCTTCCAGGGTCATTGACAAACAAATAAAAGGAGAAAAGATTGGAAAAAGAAAAACGAAAAAAGGAAAATGATAGAAAAACCAAGGAAGTAGAAAAGACAAAGACAAAAGGGGAAAAAATAAAAGAAAAGGGAACTGAGCAAACGAAAAATTGAGTTCCTCATTAAAATCAGACTCAAACCTAAGCATAAACATGAGAATAACTTTAAGAAACTAATTCCAAACAAGGCACCTTCCTCTGGTTTGATATTGCGGGTGGTAACGTATGCGTTTAACCATATTTTAAAATATTTCAACAGATATTTTTAAAAAGTTTGCCAAACTTGCAGGTGGCATGGCACCCCTACCTCTCAAGGTGGATCCGCCACTGACCCATCTACTCTTCTCCATTTATATACCAGTCTTTTTGTCTATGGCGTGGTTCAAACCCATGACTTGCGCCTAACCACATATCACATGTTGCGCTTTTTTATTGGTGTTTGAGCTACCTTGCATGCACCTCGACTATTCCACCAGGTACCTCTTATCTCTCACCAGCATAGGTAACGGGTAACTCTGCTCACCAAAACTTAGTCAAATGGGAAATCACCTAGTATTTTTTTATTTATTTTTTTGTAACTCTAACGCGATTTGCACCTTGGTATCCAAGGTTTTTACTCACTTCATTGACCACTGGGTCACACCCTTGGGTGTTACATCACATGTTGAGCTCTTACCACTAGATCAAAGCACTGGGGGCAGAAACTTCTCATTGACCTGAGACATGCTCCATATATAGGAGTCATAAGCCTCACAAACTATGGTAGGTAACCAATTTCAACAGTAATAAGGTAAATAAATATCCTATAACTAAATATATAATGTTCTAAGGTATCCGAACATTCTATAAGAGTTTCTTTTGATATATTCTAGACATATATTCTCTTGATATTGTAATAGAACTCCTCAAACTCAAAGTGAGAAACCAACTTGAGTTTGTTTATTTTGGAAACATAAAAGTTGAAAGTGAAATCTCATGGGAATAGTGCACAATCACCATAAAGAAAAGCCGCGTTGGAACTTTCCCCGACTTGGTAACTGCACAATGAAAAAAGTGCCTCTTGCACTATACACTGAAAGGAATCTATTCTTAATCTTGAAAAGGAGATATACTGTTGTAATCAGCACAAATTTAATTGGTAGAACAACAAGAAATTCAACGTATAGAGAAAGGCATCGGTTGTGCACAAAGTAGCAGCGCAGCTCGCTGGAGAGATAGTAGCACTAGAACGATCGCTGGAGAGATGAACAATGCTTGAACGATCTCAGGAGAGAGGAGCAACGCCTAAACAATTGCCAGAGAGGAGCTTATGTATAAATGGTTGCAAGAGAGATGACTAAAGGATATACAAATTGGTTCAAGACACAGTAACCTAGTTCATAACATTCAAGATCAAGATTCCTACTTAGCATGCTGATTCGAAACCAAAAAAGAAAAGTAACGCTGATATACAATTTAGTTCAAGACAGAGTATCCTAGCTCAGAACACACCAATTTGATACCACCTAAATCTTTGAACATAGAAAAGAAAAGATCTGACCTATAATAGCTCCATAATGCATATTGGCATAAGGTTCCTCCCCAGTGAGAATCTCCCACATGACAATACCAAAAGAAAACACATCGACCTGTTGAATAGTCAAGAAAAAAGAAGATCGCTAAAAGTTTCCATAAGAATGATAAGTACCTAAATGTAAGGAGTACAGGTGAAGAAAATACCAACTCCCAACTCTCTAAGACTCTAACTATTCCGATTATCACATCAAACATGTAGAAAACATCTGAAAAGACTGTTGTGACTTCCTATGATTCTATAAAGTCCAAAAAAATTGAAATAGCGACCAGGTGCTCTCCGCTCTCCTTTTACGAGAAAATTTGAGGAAGAAATGACTTCCATCCTTAATGGTTATTGCCTTTAACATTTTCTATCATTTAAGTGAAATATAAAAACTAAAGTAGGAGAAAGAAACTGATTTTATAAAGAAAAAAAATTGTGAAATTACACTGAAGCCTTTGTCCAATCACTGTCAAAAGGGAAAAGAAAGGTGTTTTGTGTCTGTGTTTTCTTTTTCTTTTTTTCTTTTTTTTTTTTTTTT